>JAQQSV010016712.1:0-11772 GCA_028646515.1 Pseudochirops corinnae | reverse complement strand
AAACAGTTTTAAACGAATTGCCCAGGTCATATAGTTAATAAGTATCTAGGCCTGAATTTCAACTGAGGTCCTCCTAATTCCAGGACAAGTGCTCTATACACCACATAGTCATCTGAATAGGTGAATGGAAGCAAAAACACTCTTCCCTTTTCAACCAATCAAGAACATGATTACAAGCTTCTTTGCCCATTATACAATATGGGCATAACCATTTCTCCTTTGAGGTCAGTGTTGCCCCCTCTCAACTCAGAATTACCCCTGCTGATAAGAGGGGTCATCTTATTCCCTTGCTCATGAAAGGGAAGTGAATGGTGACTTACGTATCTTTTTAAAAGAGAGAAATTAATCCTATGAAGCATTTGATGAATGGCACTATAGATTAAATAATAGGGTCATTTGGGCCTGAACCTCTCAGTGAAACTTCTAATCTACTTGATCATTTTACCTCCCACACCTCTTTGGACCATTGTGTCTTTCATTGTTATTTCCATATTACTGGTATCTTCCATCTAAGATTATCTCCCATTTACATTATATCTTATGTGTACACAGTTGTTTTTTTTTTTTTTATTTTCTTACATGAGGTAGTTGGGGACAGGTGTTCCCTTTCTTTATGTTCTCAGCACTTTGCCTGGCACATAGGAAGCACTAATATAGACTTTTGGATAGACCATTCCTAGCTATGGTTTCACTGCTATTCTGTGGTTTCACAAAGTCCCAAATTTGCTATCATTTAGATTCAACACTTTCATTAATGTGCTTCAGGGAAAAGGGACTGAAAATATATTATTCTCACACATGGAATGGGAAATAAAAGCCTTGGAAATGATTAAAGTCTTGTATTGTTATAAAACATATCCCAAAAGATAAGAATCTGAATTTCATCAACAGGGACTTCCTAAAGTTTCATGAGAAATGGAAAGATTTACTTCTTTTAGTTAACTGTATAAGTATGTTTTTCATATTTCATTTTTGTATCATAGAAACTTTTTTTTCCCCTATCATCATTGGCTTCACTGACAATATGCATTGCATTAGCTCAACAAATCATTCATAGCACCATACATTTAGAAATTGAAGGGACATTAGTCTTCTAATCCAACCCATCATCTGGAGTGGTGAGGACGGTGGTGAGGAAACTAAGACCCAGAGAAATGACTTGTCCAAGTTCAAACATATGACCACACCTGAACTTATGTTTTCTGATTCAGCTCCATTGTTCTTTCTTCTGTATGATGGTGCATAGCAGCAGCAGCAACAGTAAATTAGTCAGTCAGTCAATCCACATTTATCAAGCATCTATTATATTCCAGGCACTCACTGTGCTAATGCACAGTCCCTGTCCTTAGGAAACTCAGAGTCAGATCTTGGGGGTTCATACATTTTCATGGTAGCTTAAGACTTCGGTAACATTTGCTGTACAATAATTCTGTGGAGGTATGCAGTACAGACAGGTTACCTGACTTTCCCAGGATCACAAAATGAGTCAGTAGCAAAACCCAGACTTGATCATATATGCCCAGATTCCGATATCAGGATACTAAGCCAGCCAAACATCACCTAATAATATTCTAGGCGATTTTGTGTGTGTGTGTTTGCCTGCAACTATAAAATAAAAATAATAATTCCCACAGGAATAATAAACAAGGGAAGTTACCAACATTTAGCCTCTTTCCCTCCACATGATGTAATGAAAGCTGTGTGGCTTCAAAGGGATGACAATGGTTACAGAATAGAGGTAGAGGCCTGATATTTCAAGACCTGGATGACAACTTTTCTTGTATATTATAAACGAGTATATTGTATATTATATTATATTGTATATTATAAACGAGATTCTAGTTCAGATATGAACTGTATTGAATTACCTAAATTCGCAAAATGTCAAAACTGGAAGGAACCTTAGACAGAATTTTAATTTTATAGATGAGGAAACTGATATATAATTCGATCCACAGTTTTATAGATGTGGAAATTTGGTACAGAGAAGTGATATTAGTTGCCTAAGTAATATGGGAAATTAGTTAGAGACAAGAGCTCCAGGGCAAGATCTCCTGATTTCTTTTCCACTCTTTTCCCATTGTACTCTGTCAAAGTCTTGTCTAACTTTAAAACAATATGATATTTTAAAGTTTTTTTTCACCCAATTACATGCAAAAACATTTTAACATTCATTTTTTTTGACTTTTGAGTTCCAAATTCTCTCCCTTCCTCTCTATTCTCCTCCCTCACTGAGAAAGCAAGCAATTTGATGCAGGTTATACATGTGTAGTCATGCAAAGCATATTTCCTCATTAGTCATATTATGAAAGAAAGTATAAACAACAAAAATAAAGTAAGAAAAATTATGCTTCTGTCTGCATTCAAACTACATCAGTTCTTTCTCCAGAGACAAATAGCATTTTTTATCATTTCTTTGGAATTTTCTTGGATCATTGTTTTTCTGAGAATAGTTAAGTAATTCACAGTTGATCATCATACAATATTGCTATTCTTGGTTCCACTCACCTCACTTTGCCCTACCTCATTCAAGTCTTTCCAGATTTTTCTGAAAGCATCTTGCTTGGTATTTCTTATAGCACAATAGTACTTCATCACAAACATATACCACAACTTGTTCAGTCATTCCTCAATTAATGGGCATCCCCTCAATGTCTGATTCTTTCCTAACACAAAAAAGTTGCTATAAATATTTCTTTATACATATATTTCCTTTAAAAAAAACTATTTGGGATACTGACCTAGCAGTGTAATTTCTGGGTCAAAAGGTATGAAAAATTTTACAGTTCTTTGGGCATAGTTCCAAATTATTCTCAGGAATGGTTGGATCAGTTCACAATTCTACCAATAGTGCTTTAGTGTCCCCATTTTCCCACATTCTCTTCAACATTTCTCATTTTCCTCTTCTGTCATGTTAGCCAATATGATAGGTGTGAGGTAATACCTCAGCTTTGTTTTAATTTGCATTTCTCTAATGAATTCTGATTGAGAACATTTTTCCACATACTATAAATAGTTTTGATTTTTTTATTTGAAAACTGCCTTTTCATATCCTTTGACCATTATTAATTGGGGAATGACTTGTGTTCTTATAAATTTTACTTATTTTTCTGCATATTGGAGAAAATGCTATAAATTTTTTGACAGTTGTGATTTCTAATTTTGTATTTCACTCCATTCTATTTTCCCTGTTTATAGACTTCTCTGTCACCTTTCACCCTGTTCATCCTATTTTCCTTTTGAGTACTACCTCCCTCAATCCACCCTCGATTCTATCACACCTCCTCTTTACTTTTTCCTCTTCTCTTTTTCTTCCCTGTGGGATAAAACAGATTTTTTCTAATCAACTGAATATCTATGTGTAGCAGCAAGCACCCTAGCATACCTAGGATGGCTGCTAGCACAGGTTCTTAGATCTGCTTTTCTGAAGGAAAGCAACTCAAAATGGGTTAACAATCTTACTTTAATCAGTCAAACATAAATAATTTACCTAGTTTAGGGAAAAAGTCAGCACCCTGAACTTCACAGAATACAAACAGAAGTTACAACAGAAAATAACACAATTTAGCAGAAGGGGCTTCCAGCCATCTGACCATTACATCCATATGTAGTTTGTTACCAGAGAGGGAAGCACCAACATCCAGTTTTTCAAAACCAGGGGGCTCAAGAGCTGGCCAGAGTCTCATCTGACCAAATCATACTATTTCCAAAGTGAGCCCCAAAGCAAAACCTCACATCAGGTTATATATAGCCTTCTCTTGGATCAGAGAATGTCACAACCCTCTTGACCCACTGCCCAGTCACAAAGTAACAAGGTGTGGGCATTCCTGAAAAGCAAGCTTTCTGCCACAGGCTCAATGTGACCACATTCAGCCTATTAGGGGGCAGAGTATATTTTCAAATCAGGGAAGATTCTCAGATTCACTTAAGCCTATCAAGGGGCCAAGGGGCAGGGAAGATCTTCAGATTCCCATTGCCATTACAGTATGTTATTCCGTCTTTGAGCTAATTTTGATGAGCATAAAGTTCAAGTGTTACCTGTGACCCTTTCATCTTCCCTTCCACTATAAAAGACCTTTCGTGCCTCTTTTATGTGAGATAATTTGCCCCATTCCATCTTTTTCTTCCCCCTTCTATCAGTGCATATTTCTTTCTCACACCTTCACTTTATTTTTCGAATAATCACACCACTATGATCAACTCATAACCATGCCCTCCATTTATCTATGAATACTTCTGTCCTAATAGTGAGAAACTTCTTAGGAGTTACAAGTACCATCTTCCTATACAGGAATATAAAGTTTAACTTTCTTGATTCCTCTTTGATTTCTCTTTCCTGTTTACATTTTTATCCCTCTCTTGTATCTTAAATTTGAAAATTAGATTTTCTATTCAGCTCAGGTCTTTTCATTGAATGTCTAATTTTTTTTTTCCCTTGAAGGATTATACTCAGATTTTCTGTGAAGGTGATTCTTGGTTGTAATCCTAACTCCTTTGGCCTCTGGAATATCATATTCCAAACCTTCTAATTCTTTAATGTAGAAGCTGCTAAATCATATGTTATCCTGACAGTGGCTCTATGATATTTGAAGTATTTCTTTCTGGATGTTTGAAATATTTTCTCATTGACATGGGACTCTGGAATTTGTCCATTTCTGGGAATTTTCATTTTGGCATCTCTTTCAGGAAATGTTTAGTGGACACTTTGAATTTCTATTTTACCTTCTGTTTCTAGGATATCCAAGCAATTTCCTTGATAATATCTTGAAATATGATGTCTAAGGTCTTTTTTTTCCCCAATCCTAGCTTTCAAGTCTTCCCATAATCATTAATGTATCTTTCCTATCTGTTTGCTAGGTGAGTTGTTTTCCAATGAGACACTTCATATTTTCTTAAATTTTTTTTTCATTCATTTGATTTTTTTATTGCTTCTTGATATCTAATGAAGCCAGTTGCTTCTACTTGCCTGTTATGGGAATCTGAAGATCTTCCCTACCCCTAGATCCTTTGATAGCCTTAAATGATTCTGAGAACCTTCCCTGATTTGAAAATATTCTCTACCCCCTAACAGGCTGAATGTGGTCACATGGAGCCTGTGGTGGGAAGATTGTTTTTCAGGAATGCCTATACCTTATTATTTTGTGATTGGCAGTGGGTCAAGAAAGTTGTGACATTCTCTGATCCAGGAAAAGGCTACATATACCATGATGTGAGGTTTTTCTTTGGGGCTCACTTTGGAAATAGTTGTGTGATTTGGCCAGACAAGACTCTGGGCAGACATTGAGCCCCCGGCTTTGAAAACCCAGATGTTGGTGCTTCCCTCTCTGATAACTAACTAGATATGGATGTAATGGTGAGATGATTGGAAGCCCATCTGATGATCTGTTTCTTTGTCTACTTGTAACTTCTGTTTATATTCTGTTTGTATGTTGTGTTGACTTTTCCCCCTGAACTAAGTAAATGATATATGTTTGATTGATTAAAGTAAGATTGTTAACCCATTTTGAGCTGCTTTCCTTTAGAAAAGCAGATCTAAGAACCTGTGGTAGCAGCCATCCTGGGTATGCTTGGGTGATTGCTGCCACATTGGCCAATTCTAATTTTTGAGGAATTATTTTCCTTAATGATCTTTTCTAACTCTTCTACCATTCAGACAATTTTAAGAATTTCTTCTTCTTCTCCTCCTCCTCCTCCCTGTCCCTCTCCCCCTCCCGACCCTCTCCCTGTCCCTCTCCTCATTCTCTTCTCTCTCTGTCTCTCTCTCTCTGGACATGTGTTTGTCTGTGTGTGTGTGTGTGTGTGTGTGTGTGTGTGTATTTTACCTCTTTTACCATTTGAAATAGTCTTTTTTTGATGGATCTTATTTTCTTCAGTACTTTTTGTGTTTCATTTACCAAGCTGTTGATTCTTTTTTCATGATTTTCTTGCATAAATCTCATTTCTTTTCATAATCTTTCCTCTACCTCTCTTACTTGATTTTAAAATCTTTATTGAGCTCTTCCAGGAATACGTTTTTTTGGCCTGAGACCAATTTATATTTTTCTTTAAGGCTTTGGATGTAGTTTTTTTGAGTTTGTTTTCATCTTAGTTTGTGTTTTGCCCTTCCTTGTCACCATACTGATGTTCTCTGGTCAAGATCTTTTTTTGTTGTTTGCTCATTTTCCCAGAGTATTTTTTTTATTGATTTGTTTATTTGCTTTTAATTTACAAGATTCAGTTCCAGAGTCCCTTGAGTTTCTAGTTTTCTCCCCTCCCTCTCCACCCTCCCCCCATGGCAGCATGCAGTCAAGTATAGAATCTGCAAATACTTTCACATTGGACATTAGTCTGGTTGTATAGAAGGGTTGTAACTAACGGAGTGAACAATGGGAAAAAGGAAACAAAACCAAACACGGAAAAGAAACAACCATGTAGGTTGCTTCAGTCTCCATTTAAACTCTGTTCTTTCTAGATCTTTCTCTGATTGTAGTATCACCTTCCATCCTGAGATTTGTAGAGTTGTCTTATAGCTGTGCATTGCTGAGAAGAGTCCAGTTTATTAAGGTTGGTCATCACACATGTGATGTGTCTGTGATTGAGTACACATTTCTCCTGCTTCTGCTCTTCTCACTAGGCATCAGTTTATATAAGCCTCTCCAGGTAAATATGAAGTCCATCTCATCTCCATTTCTAATAGCACAATAGTATTCCATTGTCATCTAGGTCCCTGGAGGTTCAGCTGAGGGCTTTTTAAATATCTAGGCTGTGGATGGATAGTCCCCGGGGCTAGCTGATATCCCTGCTGTGGACCCTCCCTTTGTCTCTTACCCAGCTCAGTTTGTCCCAGCCCTGTGGTGATAGGCTTGGGAGTGGCCCTTGTGGTTGGTGGGTCATCAGGCCATGTTCAATAATGTCGCACTGTGGGTCTCTGGGACTTCCTAGTGGGTAGCACTGCCACACTGGGTCTCCCGGCCTGCCTGGTGTGTCATGCCACCACACTGGGTCTCTGGGCCTGCCTGGTGGGTCACGCTGCCACATGGGGTGTCCAGAGCCTTCCTCCCCAGACTATTTCTTAACTTTTAATCTTATGTTAAAATTGGTTTTGCTCTCAGGGTGAAGCAGGCAGTCTCCCAAGCTTAACAGTTTTTTTGTTGTTATATTTAGATCTAGTTATGAGGTTTTTTTAAGTTTTGAGCTCATCCAAGGTGCTATGATCTAAGGAGAGAGATGATCACTAGTCTCCTGGCTTGTAGTATTGTTTGTGAGTGACCACAAACACTCTTCTCTGTCCTTTAACTGTGACCACGTTCTCCACTCCCCATAGACCCAGGTTATAGTATGCTAGATCTCCTTCTCAATTTGTGACTGTAACTGAGAACAACATAGGAAGAATGTAATAGGCCTATTCTCAGTACAGCAAAGGGTCCCCTGTAACCTTCTTTTGATCAATTGTCCAACTCCCTTACTGTCCATAGGCAGAGAGCTCTGTAAGTGCCTACTGCCAATTCAGTCACCCCCAAGATCTGCTGCTCTCTTGCTGGGTTATGGCCTGTGCTGGACTGCTCTGTATTCTCACCCCAGTGAGACAGATTTTTCCTGCCCAGCTTCTAGGTTGCCTTGGGCTAGAAAATGGTCTCACCCCATCCTTTTTTTTTCTTTTTCTTTTGGTTCTGCCACTGCAGCATTCATTTTGATGCATTATTTTAGTTATTTGGAGCGGAATTTTGGAGACTGCAGGTGAATCCCTTGCCTTTACTCTGCCCTCCTGACCCCACCATTGTGATTTCTATGGTATCTTTGTCAAATAACTTGTTGCTTTCAGAACCAGTTTTCAAGGTGCATATATAAACTGCTCTCTCATTACTTTGGAATCACCCTTCTTTGCTGACAATAAATGGTATTACATTAGTTGCCTGCCTTAATCATCAGAATTTATTTTTTATTGTTTCTTTCTATCTCTCTCAATAAATAACACTGAAGTCTATTATTTATTAGCAGTGGATAAATGGTTGTTGAATTGAATTTGATAGATTTGGGCTGTTCTAAGAAATCAAGGTCCCCATCAGAAAATGAAGATTCCTTACTAATGATGGAAATTCCAAAAGAGCCTTTCTTAAAAATATATATGTATTTCATGCAGAGGCATAGCCTCCCAAGCCAACCATTTTCAATTCCCTTTGATATTAATGCTAGTATAAGCCTTGGGGAAAAAAAATCCATCACATATCCATTTTTTTTAAGACAGTCTTTATGAGAATTGGTTTCCATATTTACCTTGGAGAACTAAGGAATTATCAGAACTATCCTCAAGACTCAACTTGTACAGCATATGGAATCCTATGTCTTATTAGAGAATTTAAGAGAAGTTTCTTGTTGCTAGGTTTCCTTAAAAGCTGATTTTAGATACCACTAAGAGGAAGTAATGGTTTCTGAATTTTAACTCCATGGAAATACTCTTGGGGCATAGGAATGCACACACCTTTAACTAAAAAAGAAATAGGAGATTTGTTCCTTTGTTAAGTATACAGCATAAGAAAGACTAAAAGAATCTGAAAATGTAATGTTACATTGCAAATTTTGATATTTTTGAGAAAATTTCTAGGACAGCAAATACCTATAACCTACTAGCTTCACTGCTAACCTTGGTAGGGACTCTGCTGCTGCTGACTTCTAGAATTGTTAGGAAACTATGAAAAGTAGATAGAAAGAAAACACTTTGGGACATCAACAGGAGCATCCTGAGAGCCTGAGAGAGATGGCAGTCCTTACGATAATTTTAATGGATTTTGACCAAAATTTTTCACAACTCCTACTAAGACATCATCTGTGTTTATACATTATACACATATATACACACACATATACATACCTATATGTTTGCATATATATACATATATACAAATATATGTATATATGGTATATATGGTACATATCACACATACACATATGTGTGTGCATATATATGGTATATACACATTGCATATTACAGTGATATGTATGCATGCATATACATGTGTATATTTGTGCACATATATTTGTGTGTGTTGTGTTTGTGCATCATATGTACACATATATACATATGCATATGTGTGTATATATATTTAATAATTTTGTATATATCTATATCTGTCTATCTGGATACTTAGATATGTACAATGAGAAAGTACACAAAGAACATTAAACATAATAAAAAAGTCAACATGGCTGGAGCAAGAAAATATAAAGTCAGGGTATGGACAAAGGGAGAAAGACAGTCAGAGACAGGGAAACGTTGTAAACTAGAAAAGGGGAAAATTTTTGAGCAAAGTCCAGGGGATAATTCAAATCCGTGAATGAAGAACCACCAAATGGTCACTTGGTTATGGAAGACCTTCTAGTAGGAAGCTTCTAAACTCCCTCACATGAATCTCCCTTGTCAAACTAAGGGGTTATGTGAGATAATATTTACATTATTTGTTTTATAGTACTGTTTGTGATGTATTCATAAAATACTTTATGTATGTGAGTGATGATTATTCATTATAACAAAACAAAGAATGTATCACTAAAACTCTTGTCAACTTAAAAATCCTATTTTGAAGATTCCAGGAGTACTTTATAATTCTTTAAATTCCTTAGATCAAAAGGACAGAAGGTGCTAAGCAAGATAAAGCTTGCATAACTAAAGTTCAGAAACCCCTTGGTGTCCTTTTCTTGTTCTGTGATGTGATTTCCTTCTCTAAGTCTCATGTTTCTCATCTGAAAAAAAAAAAAGGAAGTTGGATTCAATGAGCCCAAAGGTTCCTTTTAGTTCAAAAAGTCATATGCATGTGTCTCTTTAAAACTTACTGATATATACCAAGTCTTCCCAATTCCTGCAAGCCTACCCAATTCCTCTCTTTTATAATAATATCTAGTATTTCATCCCTTTCTTCACAATTAGGAGAGTACTTACAAGTATTATCTCATTCTTTCCTCACAACAACCTTATGAGGTATATATTCCACTATTATTTCCATTTTTACAATTGAGGAAATTGAGGCAGATGGAAAATAAATGACTTGTTCAGTCACTTACCTAGTGCCTGAAGTCAAAGTTGAAATAGGGTCTTGCTGAATCCTGGTCTGGTGTTCTCTCCACTGTAGCACGGAGCAGCTTATATATGTCTGTGCATTGCTGTTCAGTGTCATCTGTCTCATGGATATTCATATTAAAAGACAAAATCTGCAACAAAGGACTGTTCATTACAATTGTTTTCCAAAATGTCTCTACAGTAATGCCCTACTATGCCACAATCCCACATAGCAAATGATTTAAAAGTGCAGATCCAAGATCATTGAGAAAACCAATGTGAATTAGCCCCCAGTTGCCAGTTTCATATCACTGTTTTAGTTTTTTTCCCCTTTCATTAAATAGTACCACCACTATTACTAGAATAAAAGCAGACATTAGCACAATTGTCTCATGAGCTCTTACTTTTCACTGTGTTTCTGTTTCAGTGATCAAAAGAACAACCATGTATGAGTGGCAGGCAGGGAAGAATTTAGGGTTTTGGAGCACATACATTCATTTACAATATTATCTTATCTCCACACAGTGTGATGGGTATGCAGCCTTATAATTGTGATATAATATTAAGACTCAAGTGATTTTCTTTGTTAAAGTAAATATGAACCTAAATTTTCAACATCAGGCATCTTTTTAAGCCCATTGAATTTCTGTGAAAAGCTCATTAAAAGAAAAATTAATTAACTCACATCTCACATGGAAAAAAAAATCTTTCTAAGAACAGTAACAAGAAACTTACTTTCCTCAATTATACATAGACCAATTAATATTACAATATGTTAATAAAAAAAGATCTGCAAGACATTTTTAACTTTAATCATGGTAGGAAATTAGTATGTGGGTGATTAGTTATTAATTCATATGAATTCATATCCCTCTGTGAAATCTTTGCTATTTAGTAGACTATGATTAACTTGACTTTCTCACTCTTATAAAGTATTAAAAGTATTTTTTATTTCCTATTCTGGCTTTTCTTCACAGATTTTCACTTTGGATAAGAATATATACATACATAAATACACACACACAAGTGTAATGTGTAGGATTCTCTTTGGGAAATAGGAACTTTTACAAGAAAGTTACATACTATATTAGAAGAGTATTTCTTACTGTATGAACCCAAACTTTAATCCCAAGGGTGACTTTGGGCAAATCACTTAATCTCTCTAGACTTCGGTTTTCCTACATATTAAAATAGCTAACTGGAGTAAGTAATGGCTCAGTATAATGGCTAACATTTCCATAGGGAGTTCCTCTTCACAGTTACTTAATTGAGAAATATATGGAAAGATTCCACTACGGCTTTTTTATCCCACTTACTTAAAATAAAGTATATGATTCAGTGGGGCAATATTAATCTTTAAAGCCTCTTCTCAAAGTTACCACAAATTAGTTGATGTAACTATGTATTTTTTTTTTTCTGGAGAGATATAGATTTGGGGTAAGGAAAAGTACATGAGATGTGTTCAAGTATGAAAAGAACTAACATGAAGAAGAAGGATAAGATCTCTCCTGTTTGGCTCCAGAAGGTAGAACTAGGAACAATGGGTAGAAGTTGGGAAGAAGTAAGTTTGTGCTTGATGTCAGGAAAATCTTCCCAACAGTTAGAACTATCCAAAAGTTGAATGGGGTCCTTGGGGCAATGTCTGATTCTCTCTCCTTGAAGGTCTTCAAGAAGGAGCTGGATGACCAGGTATGTTACAATAAAACCTCTTTCAGAGTGGAGATTTTTGTTGTTGTTGTTGT
>JAQQSV010016711.1:0-11772 GCA_028646515.1 Pseudochirops corinnae | reverse complement strand
ATAGGATATATAGAATAGAATAGTGAATATTGTTGCTCTAGAGGATGTGCCTGCTGTGTTCATCTTCCTTCTCTAGATAAAGGAGGCAGGTCCTTGAAAAACGTAGACACTCCACTCCTTCAATGGAACGGTTATCTCACCTACGTTTGCTTGTTTCTTTCATGATAATCCTTCTATGCCACAGATAAGTGATCACATCAAAGTCGGTGTTCCTTTCCTCAATACAGAGGGAGCCATCTCTGCCCGGCCATCCTGGGGCGCTCTTGCCCACTACTATTTCCCATAAATCCATGAGAGGGTTTCACCCAATGTGCTGGGAATCTTCCATTTCCTTTGACACTACAAAGATGCCAATGGAGTAGCTGGGCTGGGCATCGCCAACCCCTCCCTTTGGACATCGCCAACCCCTCCGTCTGGACAAGTGATCAGACTGCCTTGCCTTATGCCAATTCTCTTTCTGTAAAATTCCTTTGGTTTTCCTTTTAGTCACTCCAAATTTGTGACCTGATTCAGTCTGATAATGTCTGCCAGGAGCCCCTCCTTGTCCTCTGGGTGATCATTCATTTCTAATTCTCCAAAGCCTCGAAAGACTAAGGATACAAATGTTAGAGTCCACAGAAGAGTGATTTAAAAAAACGAATGAAATCCATCCTTCTCCCCCTCCCCAGGACTCTGACTCAGATGGTGAGTTGTGAAAAGTCAGTCTGCAAAATTAAAAGTTTTAGACATAACTACTCACCCTGAAACTCGCCTTCAAAATCTGCAGGATGTAAACAGACCACTCTAAAGTGCACACCCTTCCTTATGCACAAGGGGCCCCGCCAAGGAGAGTGATTAACCCGGCTGGCACAGTTACGGGAGGAGTTGAGGGATGAGTTCCTTCGATGGTAAACGTTTCGGGGTTTGCAGCCTCTTCTCAGAATGTGAGGCTGGGTGACGCCGGTCACACTTCCCCCCTGAACATGGTAACTGGGGGCACTGCCAGTCTATTTCACTCCACTTGTCTACCTCATGTGTACCTGGTACCATAAACAGACCTGAAGAGACATTATTCCCTAGTTTAAATCCCAAAGAATAAGTCATTAGTCCCAGGAAAATTTACAATCTAGGGCAGTTGTACGGGTATGAAGATTGGAGGCAGGTGGGCTGGCTGGCCCTTCCCCCAAATCTCTCATCCAGTCTCTGAATCCAAAGCCAGAATGACCCCCTTCCAGGCTGGTATAGTGGACAGAGGGCTGGCCTTGGAGCCAGCAAGCCCTGAGTTCAAATCTCACCTCTAACACACACTGTTGTATGACCGGGAAAGTCACTAAACTCTTAGAGACTCAAGCAACAGAGGAGGGCCAGACGGTCAGAGTGATAGTAAAGACGTCAAGCTCAATGAGCATAATTCCTCGGGGATCCTGTCCTCCACCTACACCAGGAAAGAATCCAGAAATCAGACAATCTCCTACCTGGAAAGGATTCCAACAACCATGAGGCCCAACCCATTACTGGTTTTGGTTTTTTCTGTCCCCCAAAAGAATGGGATACTTTCAGTTCAAATCAATTAAGCACCTATTATGCACCACTGAAGACAGCTAGATGGCTGTGCAGCTAGGGGGCTAGGGCTGCAGTTAGGAAGATCTGAGTTCTAATCCTGTCTCAGACACTTACTAGCTCCTAGTGTGACCCTTGGCAAGTCACCTTTGTTTGCCTTAATCTACAAGAGAAGGAAATGGCAAACCACTCCATCTTTGCCAAGAAAACCCCATGGACAGGATGGCCCACAGGGTCACAGGGTCGGACGCAACAGAAGCACGATGACACACCGGGCACGGGGCTAGGTGATATGGAGCCAGAGCTAAAAATGAAAGCTGTGCCTGGCTTCAGGGGGCAGGCCCTCCTCTCAAGGACCAATCCTCCATCAGAGCAGGTTCCCCCGTGCCGTGGCAGGCAGCCTGAAGCACTGCTGTCTGCACCATCCTTCCACCCCCTCCAAAAAAAATAAACCATCCCTTGACGACCAACTTTGTGGCAATGAGTCTCTTCAAAGCCAGCCAGCCTTGGCTCTGGGGAAAGCCCATGGTCACATGCGTAATTACAGCTTTTCCAGCCTGGGAACTACGCAAATTTGAAACCCACTGGCACGGTCTCCCAGCACCAGAGGACAGTGGACTCCGGCGCCCCTGGCCACTTTTCAAAGCGGCACTGACTCTTCCTTACTTTGGAAAGATGAGAGCATCTGTCCCAGACAGCCTCCGATGTACTGCCCAAGCTTCCCCAGTCACCTTTTCTTCAAACCTCCCTTCTGGCCGTTTGGTCCCGTAACTATTTTTCCACAAAATATACTTGCTCATTTTGATGTATGCAGAGCTGGGGTGTGGCCGAGTCACAGAACACAAACAGTCTCAGAAGAACTGAGTCTGAGCATTGCTCAAAGACAGGCTAGGTGGGGATGGAGACATGGACCAAGGAAGGAGCCACAAGGAAGAACCAGAGAGAAGAACGGCATCAGAAATGGAGGATGGGAAAGAGAGGCTGGCCGCCAAGAGAATGGGGGACAAGTGGGAGACCCATGCACTAGGCCGTTCTCAGGACGTAGATGGTGAGTGATGTGGGAGACAGGGCAATGGACTTAGAGAGAGGAAACTGAGGTTCAAATCCTGCCTCAGACACTTAGCAGCTTTGCTGACAAATCCCTGGGCCTCCCTACCTCAGTTTCCCCACCTATAAAGCAAAAGACACGGACTAGATGGCTTGTAAGGTCACTTTTGGCTCTGAATGAATGGAAGCTTCCCGTCCTCTAACTGGCTCCTCTCTGCCCCCAGATTTTCATCCCCTGCCTCACCCAACAACACTGCCCTTCTCACAGTTTCTGCCCAGGTGCCCTCCCTTCGCTTCCCTCACCAGCTCTTCTTCTGAGACACAGTAACCAGATCCCCACAACCAAGAGCTTCCTCTCTACACTAACACGTCCCCTTCCCCTTTACAACAGACGCCCCTGAAGGGCAGGGACTGTCGGGACTGTCTTGTCTGCATGGACTTGTAGCCTACTGCTTAGCCTGGCAAACATTTACGAAGCACTTTATGTGTGTAAAGTGCCATTCACCAATTCAGCCAGCATTTATTATGCACCTACTCTGTGCAAGGCCCTTTGCTGGAGATACATAGAGAAAAAAAGTAGCAACCTCTACCCTCCAGGAGCTTACATTCTATCAGTCAGGCAATGAACATTTATGACGCACCTGCTGCACGCCAGGCAGGCACTGTGCTGGGGATACAAAAACAACCCTTTCCTACACGTAGCTTACACATGCCATGGTGGGAGGAACACCAGCCTTGGAGTTAGTGGGCCTGGGTTCGAATCTTGCCTCTGACACATACTCTGTTGCTTTCAGCACCTCGGTCAGCTCTCTGAGAAGCTAAGTTGCTGAGCCCATCTACACTGGCGGAGAGCACATCCTCATCTATCAAGGCACACACAGGCTCAATTCCCCATCAAGAACGATTTGAGAGTGAGGATCAAGCCGAACCCAAGGAGAAGTCCAACAAGGAGGAGCCCAGAGTGTGCCCGGAGGGGCAAGGGGCAGGCATCCACAAAGAAGCCCACCCCAGCTCCCCCTGCTGAGCTTAACCTGCTGGCTCTTCGCAGGGAGGCGGATGACTTTTCCCTGTAGGTCCTAGAGATGGTTAATATTAATAAAGGCTCATTCAGTTTAACTTCCTATTATCATAGCCTATCATTCCACCCATCCCCCCACCCCCCTCCCCACACGCACAGTCATTGTATCAAGGAGTTCTGTGTGTCAGAAGAACACGCACCTCTCCCCTTTCTCTGGGGCTGTCTGGTTTCCCCCACAACCATCCTAAGCCACAGAGCAGTACCAATAACACTGTACCCCTTTTACAGACAAGTATACTGAGGCTCAAAGGGTTTTAGTGACTTGCTCAGGGAGACACATGCCCAACTCAGCATCCCCCACTCCCTAGTTACACATTTTTTCTGTGCAGTTTTTCATTTAGAGAGCAGTGCAACCTGCTCCCACCCACCATCACTAAATCAACAAGCATTTATTAAGTCCCAGCTCCGTGCCAGGCACCAGGGACACAAAGAGCCTGTGCTTCTCCCTCACTGCCCTCTGGATGAGCCTGGGCTTCAGCTCTCCAAAGGGCACAGCATTCCATGACTCGCAGCCACGTGATGCAGCCAGAAGAAGAAGGGGCTTAAAAAGCTAAGCCCTTGTTCCAAGGGCAAGCTGGGGGTCATTCAGCAGAATGTGCTGCAGACTCAATGAAAGACACCTTCGGAGAAGAACAGGCAGTTTCTTTCCTCCTGCTCCCCATCCTCCCCACCAAAAAAAAGTCGATTTAAAACGGCCCCACTCCTCCAGGCCTGCAGACAGCAATGCAAGGTGTTTAGAAAGCCCTCTGGAAACACAGCAGGCCTGCAAGGTCAGGACCTCGCCAGCCCCCTTGGCCTCTGTATCTGCCTACTGGGAAGAGGGAAACGGAAGACACCAGGGGGGATGGAGACCTCACAAGAACTGACCAGAAGTCATAGCAAGCTAAGGAAGAAAACACAGAAAAATGAATGCTCGCTGAGCACCTCTACAGGGCAAGGCAGTTTGAACCATCCTACTGATCAGAAAGGATGTGGAGTGTGATCAGGTGCTATTCGCATGGAGGAAAGCGCATTTTTATTGATCATCCTTCCAGACTTTGAGAAACCATGCTACCACAGTGGTGGGAGCCCCTATCAACAGTATCAACGTCCCAGCTCTCCTATGTCTCAGTCTTCAGGAGAAACTGCAGCTAGCAAAAGTTCCTCCTCTGGGGGGCAACCTCCAGGTTCAGTTTCTGAGTTCACCTAGGCTAGTCCTGAGGCAACATGAATGGAAATCTTTCAGCCGTGTTGGACCTACCCAAGCTTGTACTGTGCTAACATCCTTGAAGAACCAAGGGTCACCATCAAATCACAACGAGGCCCTAGAGAAAAACTTTGGTAGAGGATTTTTTTAATTGTAAAGTTTATCACATAGAAAACAAAACAAAGAATTTTAAAATGTCAATCTATAACCTGGGAATCCTAGAACACTCTTAAGATGCCAAAAAGGTACTCATCTATATTGACAGAGGCAGTTTCCTCACTGGGACCTCTTAACACCTATGAAATCATAGATCTAGACCAAAAGGAAAAAAAGAAAGAGAACAGTAAAACCAAACATGAAAAATCTGACAAACAACAATTCATACAATATGAAAAAAGAAAAGAAATTTCTTTCGTCTCTTCTCACAGATGCTGCCCAACATTCCTCAACTAGCAATTCATAAGACTCAATGATCTCTAAGTTCTGAATCTTACAAATACTGAGCTGTTCCACCACTTATGAACAGCTGATTGGCTAAGTAAAGGATATAAATGGAATTATGTGGGGAAACTTGGGCTTTTTACTCTAAGCCATCTCTGATAATCCTGGAACTTTTCATATATATTTTTCAAATTTTTTATCATATAAATTCATGTATATCATATATATTTCAAATATACTTTCGTATATTTTCTCTTTTCTAAGCTCTACTCAGCCTGAATGTCCCACTGACATCTCAAAGTACACAGCTCCAAAATGGCACTCATTATCCTCCCTCTAAAACCTATCCTGCTCGCGTGTTTGTCTCTAAACCCCGAGGAGCCAAGACACTGTATGGCATGTAGTAGGCGCCTAATGAATGTCTGCTGAACTCACTCAGACTTAAGGGCAAACCACTGCCACCCCTCCAGTCACTCAGGGTCCCAATATCAGAATCACTCTGACCCTTTCCCTGTGTCTTAGCCTCTATGGTATACTGAATCAGTAACCAAGCCTCTTCCACCCACTCAGCCAAAACCCTAGCTGGGGTCCTTATCACTTCTCACCTGAGTTATTACAATAGCTTTCTAACTGGTCTCTCTCCTTCTGGCCTCTCCCTTTTCCAGTCCATCCTTCACACAGCTGTCAAAGTAATGTTCTTGAAACATAGATCTGACCCTCTCAACCCTCCTCAAGAATTTTCAATGACTCCCTAGTGCCTCTAAGTTAAAACACCCATCTTTCAGCTTGGCCTTTAAAGTTCTTCACAGTTCACCTCTATCATACCTCTCCAGCCCGGTTTCCCAACAATTCCGCAATTCCAGCCCAACTGTTCTATTTTGCCATTCCCCCAAAACCTACATTCTGGCTACCGCCCACCTGCCTTTGGACAGTAGGTCATCTCCCTAGCCTGGAACCCTCTGCCTCCTGGTATCAGCCCAAGCTGCCCCTGCTTAACCGAGGCCTTTCTTAACCCCCTCCACCCAGCTGTCACCAAGAAAGCCCTCCTCGTCTACACTACACATTCAGCATTTACTGTGTTTACAGCCTCTCTTCACCCCAGTGGAAGGGAAGCTCCTTGAGGACAAGGGAGCTTTTCTTTTCTTTTTGTAACCCCAGAACCCAGCACAGAGTAGGCGATTAATAGACACCAGCTGAATTCAACTGAACTGTGGATGTTGACATTGTTGTATGGAAGTTGGATGAGATGGAACCAGGACAGACTGCCTCAGCAGGAGATGGTGGGAATGAGGGGAAGGGGGAAGAAGCTAGAGGAGGAAAAGGCCACATTTCCACGAGGGTGAGGAAGTGTGTGAGGCTCCCCCCACACTGGAGAGCTCCCACTGCCCACAGCTGTGCGGCCAAGGGCAAATCCCTCCAGCTCCATTCTCTTCATCAGTAAACTGAGGTGCAAATGTGGGAGGTCAAACAGGGCTGTGGGCAGGACTTTGTAAATGTTAGTGCCCCATGTAAATGTTTGTTCTAAGGAGGGGCTGGGGGTCCTGAAGAGAGAGGGGAAGGAACAGAGTGGAGAAGGCAGGAAACAGATGTGCAGTGTGCCTTTGGGCAACATCTCTTCCCTTCAGAGAGAGACAGAGAGAGGGACAGAGGGATGGAGGGAGGGAAGGAGGGAGGGATGGAAGGAGGGAGATCACCTGCACACAACCCAGAGGAGAAGTGGAGGAGACCAAGGTGATAACCGACAGGCAAGAAATGAGCTACTGGGTGACCTCTTGAGATCCTTCCAGCTATAAGTCTATAATCCCATGATATTTTCATGGAATGACCAAGTCTATTAAAGAAAACCAGGTCAAGTGAATGCCTCGGCAACCTTGGACATGATTTCTTGCTTTGGACAATCCCCTTCCCCTCTCGGAGCATTGGTTTCCTGATCTGTGAAACAGGCAGGTTGGATTCAGCGATGTCTAAGCTCTAAATCCTACAAACACGGAGTTGTCCCACCACCTGTGAACGGCTGCTTGGTCAAGTGAAGAATACAGCATGGAAGGGGGGGGGGGGGGCGCCAATCAATGGCACAGCTAGTTCTCTCATCCAATGAGACCCCCCCCACCAATGTCTCCTTTCTAACAAGACACTTCCATTCCATTTACTGACCCCATCTAGCCTCCCTCAGGAGGAGATAATGGCCCTCTGGGGCAATGGCATGAAGGGGCACTAAGGCCTGGCCCTGGAGAGCACCCCTTGGCCTGGGGAGATACAACAGAGACACAGCGCAAGAAATCCCAGTAAATAAAGGAGGTGAGTGGGACCATTAGGAGAGGCGCAGAGGGACAGAATCACGGAGCAGACAAGGACGGTGACGGGTGGAAATAACCACAGTAACATCCACACGGTGCTTCAAAGCCAGGCCAGAGGCAGGCATCCCATCCATCACTGCCCCGCCGAGGAGCAAGTGCTGGCCTGGGAGACTGAGGGAATGGAGAGTCAGGCCAGCTGGCTGGAACACAGAGCCCACGGAGAGGAAGGTAGGAGCCAAAGAGCCTTGGATGGGGGGAAGGAAGGGAATCCGTGCCTCTACAGCATCTCCTGTGGGCCAGGCACGACGCCAAGTGGTTTTTACAAATATTATCTCATCTGGTGCTCACAACAACCCTTCAAGTCAGGCGCTATTAGATTTTACAGCAGAAGAAACTGAGGCAGACAGTTACAGTGACTTGCCTGGGGTCACGCAGAGAGAAATAATGAGATTTCATAGCACTTCCCCTGTTCCCAGCACGGCGCTGAGTGCTTCACGAGAATCATCTCATTTGGCAGTCACAAAAACCCTTGGGGATCAGGTGCTATTATCATCCTGATTCTACAGATGGGGAAACAGAGGCAGACAGGGTGGATGACTCTCCCAGCAGCTCATGGCTAACCTCCTCATGGGAGGTCACACTGGAACCCCGGCCGGCACTCTCTCCGCCATGCACCGATCTAAGGAGGCTGCATTCATCCCAGGGGCAACAGGGAGGCCATTGAAAGTTCTCAAGCAGGGTGAATATGCTGGGCCCATCCCAGGCCGGCTTTCATTCATTCACCACTCAACCTACTATGTGCCAAATACCGAGAAAAGGCAATGCGCCTAAAAAGACCAAATCAAACGCAATCCTCGCTCCCCAGGAACTGGGGTCCTGCTGGGGAGAAGCCTTTGGTGCAAAGTTTCTGAAAGAAAGCCCGTTTCCATAAAAACATGCTATTGCAGCCCTAACAAGATGCACCGAAGCCCAGCAGCCCACAGTCTACAGAATGGGACGGCCCTCCTTCAGCTCCTGTTGTAGAACAGCCCTTTTTACATAGTGATGGCTTTCTTTTTGTTTAACCTTCATTTCTGAAGAGACCCCTCACCCCCCCCCCCATTCCCACCAAGCCGGCCCATGGAACAAACCTCTGAAAATGGCAGGGGGTGGGGGGCAGTTCCACAAAACCAATCCACACCACCTGAGGCAGGCCACATCTGCAGACTCCTGGCCATGGTCCCCAAAGTCTGCAAAAGACATATCTGTATGTATAACAGCCTTCATGGCTATTCTACACACACGAGTACGCCTCCCTTTTATCTCCCTCATGAAACAGAAGCATTCTGCAAGGAGGAATTGCTGTCTTCTTGGTGTCCGGGCCCCGGCAGCCATGGGGCCACTCTGGCTTTATCACAGCAACTGAGAAGCCACTTTGCTTCTTATTCCTTCTTTTCCTTCTTTCCATTTACATTGCTGCAGCCTCTTTTCAACAATATTTAAACAGAGGTCCAGGGTTCGAGACTCCTTCTTGCCACACATGGCTCACCACTGGGCTGATTCCTTGAAGAGCCCAATACCCTCGTCCTGTGGCTGTGAAGAAACAGCTCATTCATGGGTGGTAACCCCCGGGGAAGATTCCCTGGGAACAAAGCCACGCAATGAGCTCACTCACCAACAAATCTTAGCTGAACCTCCCTGATGGGGCAGGGCCTGAGCCATCCCAGCCAGGGACGTGGCGCCCAGACACCGAGAAGCTGGATGGAAACACGAACAAGAAAACCAAGACACCACTAGACAGTAACATGATCCAGGCTTCGATGCAGAGGCCACTCTCACACGTCTTCCCAAGGAAATCTCATTTCCACAACAACACTTTGCCACCATCCTGAAATAAATGAGTAAACCTAGAGTAGGTGAAGTCTCTTACCTGTAGACTATGATGCTTTTTCTTCATCTGTCTTCTGGCCACTCTACAGAAAAAACAAACACACAATGAGCAAAAATCCAAAGCGTCATCAGGTCTCTGCCACAACTGCGGCACGAGCGAGAGACCAGGAAAAAAAATCCAAGGGAACTTCACTCAGTTCTTCACATCCCATGTCACCCACAATAAAACATTCATCCCCTGGGTCGGTTTCCCTCATTTCCCAATATGCTTCAGGGCCTGGGCAGGAACAATCAAGGGAGTCACACCTTGGAAATGCTTTAACTTTTGTATCAAAGGCCTCTGGTGTTTTTAAGAAATGACTGACTGATTGAATGAATGAATTAATGAAATAACATGTATTAAGCCCTTATTACCTGCCAGACACTACATAAAATCTAAATCAAAGGTGAGATGATCTCTGCCTTCAAAGAATTTCCATTCTTACGTACAATGTGAGAACAATAAACATATGGGGAGTGAGGGCCCTGAAAAGGGCTGTGGTCTGGGAAGCCAATGGAGTGGAAGCAGGCCAGCAGGCCAGCAATGGGCACGGCCTTTCCAGAGGCAATGGGAAAGCCAGCCAAGACTAGAGGAATGGGTCTAAGCATAGGTGTTCTTCAGGTGAAGGTGTCCCTTCTGGCTGGTGCTGATAGCAGCCCCTCTATGACTCAGAAGAGGGGCCTGATTTCACTGCTCTTCAGCTGCTCAATGCTGGGAGAAATGACCTATGGAATGTGGTTATCCATGTTGGGAGACTGGAGGAAACAGCTCAGCTGATGAATGAGGAGGGTCCGCCATAAGGTCCAACCATCCTCTGCTTTCAAGAGCCCAGGTCACCTGTGGGCCAGGGGAGAAGCATTCAAGAAAGACTTTCCTGGACCTTTAATATTGACCAAAACCAAGCCAAATGAGGAATGGGAACAATCACACACAAAGGCGTGTTCTAAAACATGGGCAGTTTGTCAACCACCTGTTCTTTCAGATGGTGTGAACTACTGTTCTGTCCACTCAGGCAAATAATTGAAAGGAGGTGGCCCAGAAACAGTGAGAGAACAGGGGAGAAAAGCTCATTTTCTCAAGTCAAAAGTGGTAACTCCTGTGGGAAAAGGGAGTAAATTCTTAGGTTTCCTTTCTTTAACCAAAAAATAAGAATGCGCTGTTTAATAGGAAACTGGGGAACAAAAATGCAAAGTAAACGTTCCATCAGCCAAGTCCACCATGGCGGCAGCCTTCCAAAGGGGCTTGAAAATTACATCATCAGGGTGCAGAGTCAAGATGGTGGTATAGAAACAGGAGACCTCCGCAGCTCCCCCCATAACCACCTCAAATACCTATAAAATATGACTCTAAACAAATTTTAGAGCTCCAGAACCCACAAAAGTACAGAGTAACAAGGCTCCTGCTGAAGGCAGCCCAGCAGGCAGATGGAAAGGGGCTCATCATAGTGCACTGGGAGCCCAGACCAGCACCGCATGAACTCATGGCTAGAGTCCTAGGGCAGCCATGACAAGCTGCAGCTGGAGCTTTCAGGAGTGCAGATCACTGGCAGCTGTGGCGGTTTCCAGAATTATCAACCCACAAGAAACAAGGACTAAGTGAAAGGTCAGTGGAACTCAGCTAAATTGGGGGAAAGAATCCAGCCGTCTGCCTCCAGGGCAAGAAGCAGGGCAGCAGCTGCAGCTGCCTCCACACAGCTGCTTCAGAGCTCCCGGCCTGCAGACTGCAGGGGGCCAAGTGATCATTCAGAGGCTAAGTGCTCTTGACTTAACTGGCCTGGATCGAGATTGTGGTCTTGGGTGGTGGTCCTGATGTGTGTGATCAGTGAGCCAAAGTTGGTGGGGGCTGCAGTGACAGCAGCCCCCTAACAGCCCAGGCAGCTGCAAAAAGCCCAGCAATTTGGGACAGAGCGCTCCACTCTGGAAGGAGAGTTCTACTGAACCCAAAAGTCAAGTAATTGACTGGCAACATGAGCAGGCAAAGGAAGCAAACCAAGCTCAGCAATCCAACTTTAGATTCCTTTTTTGGGGACAAAAAGGATCAAAGCATGGAAAGGGAAGAAGACAACACAGTCAGAACTCCCACACCAAAAGCTCCCAAGAAAAATGTAAACTGATTACAGGCCATAGAGGAGCTTAAGAAAGATTTTGAAAACCAAATAAGAGAAGTGGAGGAAAAATTGGGAAGAGAAATGAGAATGATGCAAGAAAATCATGAAAAGAGAGTCAACAACCTGAATGAAAAAAATAATACCTTAATTAATCATTTGATTAACTCA
>JAQQSV010016710.1:0-11773 GCA_028646515.1 Pseudochirops corinnae | reverse complement strand
CCCAGGCAGCAGAGCAGAGGAACAACACCTGGCCTCCCTGTTGTGCCATAGACTTGGGGAAGCTTCTCATAACCCTGGGACATAGGAAGGTTCCTGGAACTGGACCTGAGGTTTCATGTGGAGAGCAAAGGGCCAATGAGGAAATGCCCTTTACCAGCACAGGCCGGCCCCTTGTCCCCAAGTGCACGCCCTGAGGAGCAACCTAGGGCACTGGGAGCTTATAGGACCCCTAGGGTCACAGCCAGTATCTTGCAGATAGGGGTCTTGAACCCAGACCTTCCTGACTCTGAGGCCAGCTCCCTAGCCTCTACACCTGGCCTCTTCCCCATGGCCTCTCAGTACTTTAGCTAATTCTTCTCATTTCACTTGCTGGAGCTGGAACATTTTTTCTTTAATCATCTTTCCCCAACTGGGACATGGCATAATCTCTTCAGTCGTCAGGGGCCTGAACATCTCCCCACACTCTGACCATTGCTGGGTCCAGAAACCCAAAGGTTCTGGTCTCATTGTTTGGCAAATTCCTCCTTTGTTAATGTGATTTTCTGTGAATTATGCATCCTGATGCAGTGGGCTGGATATGTTTGTAAGCTCATAGCTTTCCCCAAAGAATTCACCCTTTCACGCTTGTCCCCTGAGCAGATTGGACATTTCTGGCCCCAATCAGTGAAGGGGTGAGATCTCCCTTCCTGCTGGGCGACGATGCTGCAGGCTGCATGGGAGCCCTTTGTCGGTACCTTCTGGGATACTTGGGGTGCTGCAGCAGCAGCCCCTCCCTTTCCACATGCTGGCCTCCTTCAACCTTCAGGAAAGGGGCACAAGGCTTTAGAGTTAATTAGCCAACTGTGAAGGGTCATCATTTGTCCTCTGAAAGCTGCTTTCCTCACGCCCTCCTACGTGGGGTCTCGTTAAGGTCTTTGTGACACGTTCACAGAAGATTCTGTCTAGATTATGCATCCACCCACCAGCCTGCCAAAAAGCCTAGCAAGAAAAAAAAATCCTCGGCTTAAGTTCTGAACTCCAGCGCTGGGCTGGCATGGAGTTAATACTTGGGATTTAAAAAACCAAACAAGCGACAGTCTGGAGCTCTACAAGCAGGGGTGCTCGTCTGGGGTCTATGAACTTGTTTTAAAAATATTTGATAACTGTGATTTCAACATAATTTATTTCCTTCATAATCTTATGTATTTCATTTTGTGAATTTAACCACATTGTTCTGAGAAGGGACCCATCGGCTTCCCCAGACATCAGAGGACTCCAGGACACAGAAAAGGGGTTTGGGTCCCTGATTTAGAGCCTGCATCTCCCACCGAAGGCAGAAAACCTCTCTACCTATATCACACTGGTGATCAGCTTTCTGTAGTCATGATTTATTAAATATAACAAAATGGTGAAGAAGTCTTGGGTCCCCTCTTTATAGAACTGTGCATGATCATCACCCCAAATCCCTGCCTGCCCCCCGCGCTATTCCTGGCATACCCTCTCCAGGAGGGGCAGGAAGAGGAACAGTTCTCAAGCTCTTACAACACCCCCAAGGCTCAGTTCTACAAGCCAGGGGGACGTAGAAAGACTGGGTGGTGGCCCTGGCAGCTGTGGTGGGGGGGAGGGAGCCAGCTCCTGTGTCAGTCTGTTCTCAGTTCAGGCCTCAGATTAGCTTCTCTAAGGATGCCGTTGGCCGGGTGCACCCTGGGGGATGCTGGCTGGCAGGCAATGTATCTCAGGCTGAGACTGCGATAGTCACTGCCATCTGATACACCTGTCCCCAGCATCATGTACATACAGCTGGCTTGTGTAGCGACCCTGGGCTTCCTCCAGCAGCCACTGAGTCTGAATCTCAAGGCACCAGACAGAAAGAAGCATCCAGTCATAAAAATTAGCATTTATATGGTGTTGGATGGCTGGCCAAGCACTTTATATACATCTTGTTTGACTTTGACAATCACCTAGGGCAGTGGTTCTCAACCTTCCTAATGCCGCGACCCTTTAATACAGCTCCTCATGTTGTGGTGACCCCCAACCATAAAATTATTTTCATTGCTACTTCATAACTAATTTTGCTACTGTTATGAATCGTAATGTAAATATCTGATATACAGGATGTATTTTCATTGTTAAAAATTGAACATAACCCACAGGTTGAGAACCGCTGACCTAGGGAGTTTGGTGCTATTATCCCAATTTTACAAAAAAGGAAGCTGAGGCAGAGGGAGGCTGATGACTTGTTCAGGGTCACATAGCCCATAAGTTTCTGAGGCCAGATTTGAACTCATGAAGATGGGTCTTCCTGATTCTAAGCCCAGTGCTCTAACCACCACACTACCTAGCTGCTCAGAATTCAAGCTACACGTCCACATTTCCTGACCAGGGTTCTCATGCTTATAACCTTCTTTATGGGCACATGGACAGAGTTGGGGATCCATGGCTCTAGCCTCTAGTTCAAGGAAGAGGTCCAGCCCTCTGACCTCTTATTCTCTAGGAATTATGGGTCTTGCCCAGCTGGTGAATTGTGGTGCTGTAAGGTAAGTGTTGTTTTCCTCATAACGTCTTTTTCTTCCCTCAGCAAGAGCTTCTCAACATTCTGTCCTTTCCCAAGAAAGGAGGGCAAAGCAGAAGGATGGAATCACTTCTGGTCTCCTTGGAACCAGGTCCCTGGTGAGTTGTTTTCTTCTGTCTCCTGAAATATCATCTTATTTTTTAAGCCGTGGGCATATCCCTTCCACTTGTCCACTATCTTCTTTCCTCTCCATTGGCTTGTTCAGGGACCTGAGCCTTAAATATCCTCCCTCACAAGACTCTAGCTCTTCTCATGGAGATTGTGAGAGTTTGGAAGGAGTTCCGTAATCCAAGCCTTTTGTGAGTCCTCTGCGGTAACTGAAGGCCAGCTAGAAAGCCTGACTCGGGCTTAGAGACATAAGATCCTAGGTTTCCTCCTGCTCAGCCCAGTGCTCTTTCAGGAATATTCCCCACTGGCCTTGTGCCATTCTCAGACGCCCTTCTCGCTGTCTAATCCACCATGCCAACGTTCTGGGTTCATTGCTTTTTTACACAACCTTACACTGTACTGAGCCAAATGCTATAAGGCAAATTAAGTGGAAGGCAAAGGGGAAGGAGGAATGGAATAACATTTATTAAGTGCCTACTGTATGCCAGGCACTGGGCTAAGCACTTTTAGAAATATTGCTGCAGAAGCATAAGACTAAATCTTACACTTACTGAATGAAGTCTTCTCTATCCTTCAGTTGTTCTGCTGGGAAAGCAAAATATCTGTCCCAGAGAGATTAATTATTATGAGAGTGAACCAAGTGAAGAAGGGGGAGAAACATCACATCAGGGCATGGCTTGAAGGGGTGGAGGGCAGTGTTACATGACATCAGGACTTGGAAGTGGCTGCAAAGTGGAATGGAAGTCTGTTCTGAGAGAACAAGGTGAAATCTCACCCATCCACCCCTAGGCCCTGGGCAGAGTCCAGGATCCTGTAGGAAGGGGGTGAGGAGAATGACACGGGGTGGGGGTGGGGGTGGAGGGGATGGGGAGGCATGCCTTAGAAATGACCTGGTTCCCCAGGCAGTAAGGGAACATGAGAAATGCATGATTAAATGGCCAGAGGAAGGGTCAGGATATCAGATAACAGATTTCTTTGGTATAAGACTTCCCTTCACACACACACAGCCTGAAAATTCCTCTGTCCCAGCTTGGAGCATTTGTAGAATTCCTCGGGGCCAGAGAGGGTCAGGCTTGCCAGTGGTCACACCGTTAATATGTGTCAGAGGCAGTTTGTTAGGACTCGGTTTTGTAAGTCCATCACTCTGTGCACCGTGCTGCTCTGTGCCCAAAGGAGCAGCTCTGGCGAGGAATGAGTTTAACAAAGTGATCAGGTGCTTTTTATGAAGCTTTCTGCCCAGAACCGAAAACTGGAGTGTCTTGTGGAGAAGGGCAAGTGCTTGCTTGGTCTTGATTTTCTGTAGGAAAATTCAGTGTGAACCTCCAAATTAAATTGATGCTCAGTGCAAACATGGGCATACGGGAGGATGTTGAAGAAATACGTTGGTTAGGGTGGTTCTGACCAATAAACTAGGAAGGGCAAAGGCTTATAGACCACATAGGCCTCTGGCCTTTGTTTTGTGACTTTAAGCAGAGAATCAGGAGGCTCCAGACATGATGTGCACCAAATAACATTGTAAAAACTGGAAAGCTACATATCCATAAATGGGAACAGCTGGTTATGGATATGGGGGTTTACTTCAGAATCTCCTTTCTGATTAGTCAGACCATTGACTTGTTAGCGCAAAGCTCAGAATCTGTACTAAATGAAAAGAAGAAAAATGAGAAGACACAGCGTGAAATTAAGGTGACTCCAGTGTGTTCTGTTTGTAAAAGCTGTTAATGCAGGACAGCTGGAAAGAGAACACTGATCAGATGTCAGGCTATCGCCACTTCTTAAGTCAGTGTAACTGATGAAAATCAATTCCTGCCTCAGCCAGCAGACAGGGGGCTCCCCTCTGCTCACTAGAGAGGTTTGGCAAGCATCGGTTTAAAGGGCTCCAGAGGCATTTGTAAAATCTTGACAGAAATTCTCTGGGAGACGGGACCCAGTGAAGGGCCTCAGAGAAGTGCCTGACCACTCCAGGAGAGAGGCTGGTCATGCGGTGAGAGTGAAGGGTGACTGAGGGAAGCCTGGGTCTCCCCTGCTGTCCTGCCAGTGTAAAGAGTTGCAGTGTGTGCAGGCAGACTGAAAACACTGGAGGGGCTACCTGTGTGGGATGTAGGGGAATTTGAAGACAGGGGCCTTGCGGGATGAAATGCTAAGGCCACAGATTCCTCAGAGTGTCCAGTAAGTCGTCCTTCTCTGTTTTCTTTATTGTGACTGACGGTTTTTCCAGGGCATCCCAAAAGTCTTGGTACATTTTTGTTATTAAAGTTTAAGGTTGCACTAAGACTTTGGGGACACCCTGTATTTTCATTAGATTTGGCCTCTTCTCATTATATAGTGCCGTAGTTACCCTCTTCTGTTTATATCTTGACTATTCCTCATATTTCTGTTAACTTTCAGTCTATCTTTTTTCTTTTTTTAATTTCTGAAACTTAAATCCACAATAGGAAAAGAAAAAGACACATTATAAACTTAAATATTGAAACTTAAATACAAAATAAGAAAAGAAAAAAAGCTGTTAATGCAGAAAAATGGGACCTCCCCATCTGGAAGGTCCTGGGGAGGCCCATGGTGGGTGTGAGGTGATTACCGCATGTAACCCAGGAAGAACAAACAGTAGGACTAGACGAGGTCTCAGGGAGGCTTGACTGGTCATGCAGTGAGGATGAGGGCTGGAAGGGGGTCCATCAGTACTCTTGTGAAGTCTGGAGAAGTCAAGGAAGGCCTCCCCACGTTGGATGGACTCTCAGTGATGTATTTGTGGGAGGACACGGAGAAACAGGATGAGCAGATGGTTTGTGGTTCTGAATTGCTGAAGGGAACCTCTGACTTGGCAAGGTAACAGATCCATTTGAGTATTCGTCATGGGAATCCTGATCTTGCTAGGAGAGTGACCCAGCGGTGCAGAGGTTCTGAACCTGGCTCTGTGAACTTGGTTTTTTTTTTTTTCCAAAAAAACAATTTTGTAACAGCTTTTCAGCATAATTAGTTTACTTTGTAATCCTATGTATCTTGTTTTATTCATTTTACACATTATGCTGAGAAAGGGTCCATAGACTTCATAAGAGTGCTGAAAGATTAGGATCCCCTGTTCTGTGTGGCACAGGGCTTAAGAAGACTGGACTTGGGATCCAGAAGATCTGAGTTCAAATCCTACTTCAGACCCCTGTTAGCTGTGTGATCCTGGAAAAATGATTTAATCTTTTTGAGCCTAGTATCCTCAGTCTGTGAAATGGGGATAATAATCGCACCTGCCCCCCAGAGCTGTTGGGAGGACCATTTGTAAGGGGCTTTTTAAACCTTAAAGAGCCACATAAATACCAGTCATTGTTGTCATTCTGTTTCTATGGTGCTTTAAGTTCTGTCATTTAAGCTTCTCCACTACCCTTGTGGGGGAGCTGCCATTATTCCCAAGTTACAGGTAAGGACACTGAAGCAGAGGAAGTGTCTGAGGCAGCACTTGAACTCAGGTCCTCCTGAGCACAAAGCCTGTCTTCTTAACCAATGCACTGAGTCGATGCCTTATTATTATCTAGGTCTAAGATGTCAGTTGGCCACACTTCATTCTTTTGAGGCTTATGGTGGGAGTTGCTTTGTATGATTGAACTTGAGCAGTAAAACTTGAGCCAGCTCCTTCTCCAGCCCACTTTACAGATGAGGAAACTGAGGCAAACAGGGTTAGGTGACTTGCCCAGGGCCACAGAGCTAGTAAATGTCTGAGGTCAAATTTGAAATCAGGAAGATGAATCTTCTTAACTTCAGGCCTCAACACCCTATCCACTGCTCCACCTAGCTGCCCTTAGGGATAGATATTAGAGGAGAGTAGTCCTGCAACTAGGAATATAAATTTTTTTTTTTTTTAGCTTTTTGGGGTGGCAAAGAATGGGAATATGGGATGCCTACAGATTGGGGAATGGATGAACAAGGAATGGCATATGAATATGATGGAATCCTATTGTGCTATAAGAAATGAAGGAGATGATTTCAGTGAAATCTGGGAAGATTTGTATAAACTGATGCAAAGTGAAGTGAGTAGAACCAGGAGAACAGTGTACACAGTGACGACAATATGGTAAAGACAAAGAACTCTGAAAGAATTAGGAACTCTGATCAGTGTAATGGCAAACTATGCTTCCAGAAGACTAATGATGGAACATGCTGCCCACCTCTTGATAGAAAGGGGAAGGGCTCAATGCAGGATGGAAAATATTTGGCTTTTGAACATCTCCAGCACAGAAATTTGTTTTGCATGACTATATATGTTTGTAACAGGAGGTTTTCCCCCCTTACTTTCTGATGGGACGGGGCAGGAAGGTGGAAAGGAGAGATGAAAATTTTAATTTAAAAATACATATAATTAAAAAATATATATTTGAAGTGGCAGCTAATAAACTTCAAGTGCTCTGAAGACCTGCTGAGTTCATGTCTCCTTCACGCTTCGTGTTGTACAAAATGTCAGAATGTATTTGCTCTCTCAGGAATTGGTGACGTTCCAGGATGTAGCTGTGGACTTCACCCAGGAGGAGTGGGGACACTTGGAGCCCACCCAGAAGGACCTGTACAGGGAGGTGACGCTGGAGAACTATCGGAACCTTGTGTCCCTCGGTAAGGACAGCTTTCTTCAATGAGATGGCATCTGACCTTGGGGCTGTCTTGTTATTTTCCTTTCCTGATGGCTGTGGTTTGCCTAAAATGGAGGCAGCTGGGTGATGCAATGGATAGGGTGCCCAGGTCTGGAGTCAGGAGGATCTGAGTTCCCATCTGGCCTTAGACACTTAATAATTGTATGACCCTGGGCAAGTCACTTAACCTATTTGCCTCATTTTCCTTATCCTTATCCACCCAGGGCACCTGCCTCCCTGGGAATTTGTAAGAATCAGATGCCGTAATAGTTGTAAAGTGCTTAGCACAGTGCTATATAAATGTGAGTTGTTATTAAAGTGAATATTGCTATGAATGTAGTGCCAACCTGAGTGTTTACTTGAAATGCAGAGCTATTCTTAAATGCACGTAATAATGACAGTAACAGCAGTTCAGGACCAGGTCCTTGCCACTTTACAGAAAGGGTGTCTTTAAGCTTCCTTATTATTATTATTAAATGATGCAGATTATGTAATTTGGAAGTTGTGTGCCATAGAAACCCAGTAAGACACGTCCAGGTGGCTGGAATAATATACTGGGAGCTTTCAATTCTTCATCAACAAACAGGTAACAAATCCCCATGAGATGAACACAGATCCTTAACTATCCATAAGAATTCAGCAAATAAACGGGCTAGAAGCTGAGCATTCATCACAGCCAGAACCGTGTCCCACAACTGCCTGGGCACCACATGGAGCCATAAAGATAGGAGACTTTCACAGTGGCTGTTGTACTGCTGAATACTCAGAATCTCCAAAACATGCACAGAGAAGAACTTCCAAAATACTGAGACCTGGCAGAAGTGAGATCTGTGAGAGAACAGGATGTGGTCTGTGTGCCCATTCTCCTGGCTGCTCGGACTTGCTCTGAAGTTCCTTCAGAAAGTCTGCAGAGAATGAGCTTTACTTTTAGTCAGCTACAAAAAAAGTCATTCTATCCACCTGCACAATAGCCTCCATATAATATGATATAATAAAATAATAATAAAACAATAATATATTGATATAATATTAATAACATATAAACTATCCATATAAAACAGGACTTGAATCAGTATTAAAATAATTTTAAAATCAGTATAAAATAGCGACTTGGCCTTAGGCTGTTTCTCTTGGAACCACATAAAAAAAGAGATGACAGAAATATCATTGATTAAAATGGGAAATGCTTGTGGGTGCACTGGAACAGAGATTAGCTCAGTAAGGCAGCCGCAGATTGCTATGTGAGGCAGCAGACTGGGGAGACCATTTGTACTTTATGTGCCTTGTGACAATTCCTTCCCAAACTATAGGCTTTTTGACCACATCAAGTATGTGAACTGGCTTGCAGTGGGCCAGGCTAGTTAGTGTGGCTGTCATTAGGATGCTCATTGGTGACAGTGAGCCAAATGTCACGAGATTAGCCAAAATAAAGAGATAAGCTTTGGTCAGCACGTTTCACAATTCTGTGTACTGCGCGATTAGTTATAGGGAACTCCATAAAAATGATAGAGTGGACTTTAAAAAAAAGATGAATGACAACTTCAAAGCATAGGGACAGTGATTATAACCTCAAAATGGTCTTGAGATTAATCAGTAAACTGCAGCTGTTGTCTGTAATCATCAGGCTGTAACATCGATCCATGAAGACTTTAAAACAGCATTTTTGGTAGATTGGGCCGTACCAAAGACTCACAATCAAGTGAAATACAATGAGAAGCCTTCAGAATGTTCTTCACTCTTGTTCCCAAGCGAAAAATCGTGGTCTATTATAACTGTTGCTGTTCCCTAAGTCTCTAACTTCACTATGGTCTGCTCCTTCAGATCAGTGGTTTCCACAGTGTGGTCCAGTGGCCACTGCGTGTCCAAAATCCTTTCAGGGAGTCCACAGTGTCAAACTATAATTTACCTATTAAAATATTCCTTTTTCCAAATACATATTTGTGAGTCCCAGAATCACGTATGAAAATCCAGCTATCTTTCGTGAAGCCAGACATTAAGTAGATTTGCAAAAATGTCAGCCAATGCCACTCTTCTCACTAAATCTTTTTATTAGAAAACGTTATTTTTCATTAAAAATGGTTATGTGCAAGTATAACGGGCTTATTGCTGCTTGCATTAATAAATATTTTAGAATTGTGTATGTTTCAATCTCTACTATCAGTAGATCTAAACCATACCAACAAAAGTACTTTGGGGTCCCTGATAAATTTAAGAGTGTAAGGGGGCCCTGAGACCAAAAAATAAAGAACCACTGATCCAGACCACAGATTTCCCACTAAAATCTCAGGGCAGATACCTAAAGACATGAAATGCTCCTTTCCTCTGGGCAGGATTAAAAAGAGCTAATTTTCTTTGATCCCATGTCAGCTCTGTGATCTTTCCCTCACACTTCTTGAGAACACTTCACAATACATCTCTCAAAGGTATTTTTTTTCTTACCACCTTCTGTATACCTTCTTTTCCCTAGAGAAGGAATACATCAAAGGATACCAGCAAACAGTTTTCAGAATAAGACTTCAAACCATTAAGAACCATGTGAAAGATCACACCAGCTCAGTAATCAAAACAGAAATGAGAATGAAAGCCACTATGAACACGGCCAGAAAGTTGGGAAAGATGACTGAAGCTGGCAATGGGAAATGTCAGAAGAACTGTGGGCAGAGAAGCTCACTAATAGATCCTTGGTCTAGCCATTCTGGAAAGCAGACCCTCTCACCCAGAACTCCCACAGGTAGGCATCCTTTTCAAGGAGGTGAAGGGCAGAAAAGTCCCATGTGTTCCAAAGTATTCATAGCTTTGCCTTTTGTGGTAGTAAGTAAATGGAAACAAAACAGGTACCATCATCTGAGGAACAGTTAAATGAATCGTGATACCTGAATAGAGGAATATTGCTGCATTGTAAAGAATAGTTTTTGGGCGGCTAGGTGGCGCCATAGTGCATAGAGCACCAGGCCTAGAGTCAGAAAGGCTCTTCTTCATGAGTTCAAATCCAGCCTGAGATGCTTACTAGCAGTGTGACCTTGGCCAAGTCACTTAACACCATTTGCCTGAGTTTCCTCATCTATAAAATGAACTGGAAAAGGAAAGGGCAAACCTCTCCAGTGTCTTTGCCAAGGAAACCTCAGAGAGTGGCTCAAAGAGTCATACATGACTGGAAAATGACAGAGCAACAAAAGAACAACAGATTTGAAGAATTCTTAGAAAAGTAGGAAGATGTACATGAACCAGTGCTGAGTGATGTCATCAGAACCAGCCATGCAATGCATTCACAGTGTCTGTGATGATACAAACAGAGGACAGGGACCACCCTGTGACTTTGTTAGTGAAGGGACCTTCCAAGCGAGACATCTCCCTCGACCCATGCTGGCCAGCATCTTGTAGTTTTAGAGTGCAGCCTAGAGGACTTAGAGGCTCAGTTACTTGTCCAAGGTCACACAGCCTATGTGTATTAACAATGAGACTTAAACTGAGATCTTCCTGGCTTCTAAACCAGCTCTCCAGTCACAGACTGTGGCCTCTCTAATGCTTCAGTAGAAATGTTGAGGTATCTTGGGCATGGCACTGACCCCAGTTCTCCCCAGGCTCTCTATCTTGGAGCTGGGGCTGATTCATCTGTCCTACCTGAACTCACTTCAGCCAGTCACGGTGGTTCCTTAGAAGGGCAGCCATGCCACTGCTACTCCATGCTCTCAGGATCCTGGGGGTAACCCTTTTTGTGGTCACTATCCCTATTAACATTATACCTCATGGGCTCGCATTGGTGCTTTTCTCCCATTAGGAAATGAGCCACTAAATACTCAGTTCGCCTTAACCAAAGCATTTGCTAAAAATACAAGCAAACACATAATATTTACACAATATTTCACCCATGAACCTTAATCATACTCCTACTGATGCACATAATGTCTATGGGAAAAATAGGCATAAACTTAAAATCCCAGGGTAATAAGGCATACATGTAGGGAAAACATGTAACTTGGGCAACTTGGCTCTGGAGACATGGAGTTTGGTATTCTCCCTATCTCTAGAATTGTCCATAAAAATTCCCTGATGAGTGTACCATCTTTGTTGAAAAGAAGTTTCCAGTGCTAAGCTAAGCTGATCCACACTGTGCTTGACCTCACTGGACATGACTAGGTGAGCCACCAGGCTACTTCTCTGTTGCTAAACTGTTTCTCTATGCAGCTGGGATTATTTCTTAAAGGCAACTGTAGTATCCATCACTCTAAGCTACAGACTTAGCTGATGATTTCAGCTGAAATTGTGTGGGGCTCTTAAAAAAAAAAGCAACGACATTTATCCCAAAGTTGGCAAAAGCCTCTCCAACTTTCCTTTGCAGGATTTTTCTTTTTTTTTTTTTTAAATTTTATTTTAGTTTGCATCATTCATTTCCACAAGATTTTGAATTACGTATTTTCTCCCCATCTTTCCCCTACCCACCATCCCAAAACAGCCATTCCAGTGTATCCCCCCTCCCCCAGTCTATTCTGTCCTATATCTTCCC
>JAQQSV010016709.1:0-11774 GCA_028646515.1 Pseudochirops corinnae | reverse complement strand
TGTTACAATAGAGGGGGAGAACAGGAAGGCAAAAGGGAAAGAGTCGACCTTACTCTCACTGAACTTGGCTTAGAGAAGGAATGACATAAACTCTAAACTGGGCATCTTGCCACATAGAAGAGTAGGGGGAATGGGGATGAGAGGTAGGGGGATGGAGGGGAGGGGCGGGTGGGGGGAGGGTTGATGGAAGTGCACATTTCTGTAGAGGGACAGAGACAGGGTAGAGAATGGAATGGGGGGGCCGGATAGGAAGGAGGGACATGTAATCAGTCTCTCACAATGTGCCCACTGTGGAGAGGTTCTGCATAAGTACACACGTACAGCCTATATTTGATGGCTTGTTCTTCCAGTGGGGGTGGCTGACGAGGGAGGAAGAGAAAGAATCTAGAATTTAAAGCTCTATAATCAAATGTTAAAAAAAATATATATATATATATACAATTATTATTACTATTATTATTAACTACATCCAACTGGAACTTAAGATTCACAGGCACTGTGGAAGGGAGATCCATCCTGCCCTATCGGAAAGTTAGAGGAGTGATGGGGGAGGACATAGGCGAGATTAGATTGGGGGAGGAACGGTTATACAATGGGATGGCTGTTTTGAGGGAGGAGGTAGGGGAAAGACGGGGAGAAAATTTGTAACTCAAAATATCGCGGAAATGAATGATGTAAACTACAATAAATAAAATAAAATATAAAAAAAAAAGAAGGAAAAAAAATAAAGAAGCTCCACAGTGTTTATGGAGTTCCAACAAAATTAGGTCATTTCAATTCATCTTGATAAACATATGCTTAGGCTTGATGGGTTTCATAAATAGCACCATGCTAGATGTTGGGGGAAACTGCAAAGTTTAAATAAGATAAAGTCTTTGTCTTCATAGAGCTTACAGTCTAGAAAGGAATTAAAACACAGAGGTGGTTTTTGTCATTTAGTCATTTTTAATCGTGTCCAACTCTTTGTGACCTTATTTTGGAGTGTTCTTGGCAAAGATAATGGAGTGCTTTGCCAATTCCTTTTCCAGCTCATTTTACAAATGAGGAAACTGAGTCAAATGGTTTAAGTGACTTGCCCAGGCTCACACAGTTAGTAAGGATCTGAAGCCAGATCTGAACTCAGGTTTTCCTGACTCCAGGCCCTGAACTCTACCCACTGTGCCACCCAGCTGTTCAGGCTATTTAGAAAAACCATAAAATCAGGTTGTTTTTTCCTTATGCACCCACACTCTTGTGTGGGAAAGAAAAAGAGAAAGTAGTCACATTGCCAACTAAGCTTACCTACCTAAAGGTGTTATTAATCTTGGGTAAGTTGATGTTAGTTTAGAAGTCACTGACTCCTACAGGCAGCTGGATATCTGAATTCTAATCACAGGTGAATGAAGAATGATGGCTCACCTATGGTTGCTATTAAAAGCATACTTCCTACCTGATGCTAGCTACTTGTAAGGGACACCTATAAAATTCTTCCCTGACCAATGTCTTTCTTAAAAGTCAAAAGGTCTATGATTTCATCATCATGGTGAACTCCTGGTACCCAAACTCCCTCCCACCAATATAGCCATCAATGGCTATAAAAGCCCCCTAAAGGGCTGCCTGAGGGCCCGAGGTTACCTGCCTTGCCTAGTCGCACAATTCATAAATGTCAGAGGTGGAATCTGAACCTATTTCTTCCTGAATTTAAGACAAACACTCTCCATTTTGCCATGCTGTCTTTTTTTTCTTCTACTAGCTCTAAAATTATTTGTAACATATGTATTAGGTGTATAAAATACAGAACTAAGCCCTCTCCTGGAAAATCTTGTTTTCATCTGAAACAAAAGTCTTCTACATGGTTTGTGTTCCCTACAATAAAAAATTCTGCATCTCCACAGTGACAGAAGTCACCTTTTTGGCAGGACCAAAATAGAAGTCTCAGCTAGAGCTGTCTGTCAGTGAAAGTTCTGACAGTCCACGGATGGATTTGGCTGGCGGGAGAGAGCTAACAAACCATTCCTACTGAAGGAGGCGTGAAACCACCTGACTTGCTAAGGACAAACAGGAGGGATAGGGAAACATTCCCATACTGGGAAATCAACATGCTCCCAAATACCATACCCAACAGAAGGCGGTCAAGGGATTCTTTATAGGAAGGAAAGAAAAGGCCATGGAAAGCCAGGGAGATTACACCCCCAACAGTCATCAGGAACGCTGTGGAATTCTGCAAGAATCATGATTGTCTGTAAGGGGCACTGACCTGCTAGGTTTCCATCTCTGGGTAGAATCAAGTACATAGGCTTCTATGCAAAGGATTCTTTCACCCTCTAGTGGCGGGGGTCTTTATCTGGCTTGAATATATGTATCCCTGAGTCACCGTCCTTCACATGCAAAGATGATGCTACTGGCTCACCATTAGAATACTGCCTCTCAACTATCCTGCAGACCAGCAATCTTCATTATGTGACCTGGACATGCTTGGGGATGCTCTTCTGAGACCCAAACCCCTCCCCACAATCTGGGTGATTAGTATTATTTGGGAGGCGATACAGCTTCTTGGATATGCTAATTACACATGAATATAGAAGACATCCAGGGTCTCTATAGCCCTTTGGGTGTAAAAAGCACACTGCTGGGATGTATGCATTCATGTGTTCTCTTGCATCCTAACTGATGCTGGACCCTGAGATTCTCTGGAAGGTCCCAGGCCCAAGCCTAAATCACCTGTAGCCTCAGAGAGATGGAGAAAAGATCAGTTTAACCATAGTGGAAGGAACAGGAGAGACAATGAGGAACATAGAAATCCAGATTAAGAAAGACTCTTAAGATCACCTGTACATGATGTCAAGGGAGCCCTGCAGAGAAGAGTTCAGTATAGGATCTTGGTTTCTACCTATCCTTCATCTATCTCAGTGACATTTCCATTTCTCCTTACTTTCTCACACTTTTTTTAATAAAAGCTTTACTAAGACCTTTCCCAAAAGGTATGAAAGTTACATCAAAGTTCATTTCCAGAGAGACCCTTCCCTCATCCCCACTCATAATTACCCCTTCCCTTTTAACAAAGAAAAAATCCAAAACAACAGGTAAGCAAAAGCAACACTGTGACCTTGTCTGACAGCATTCCACATCCACCATCCCTCACCTCTCCAAGAAGAGAAAAGTGCCTTTCCTCATCCTTTTTCTGGGTCAAGATTGGTTATTGCCTCTGGGTACAGGCAGGTAAGGCAGACAGCTGACAGAGGAAGCAAGGTGGCACAGTGGTTAGAGTATAAGGCCTAGAGTCAGAAAGACCTGAGTTGAAATCTGACCTCAGACATTTACTGGCTATACCTCCCTAGGCATTATGGACTTTACTTCTGCTTGCCTCAGTTTCCTCAAATAATAATAGTACCTACCTTCCAGGGTGTTGTGAAGCTCAAGTTGAGATTATATTTGTAAACTGCTTAGCATGGTGCCTGGCACATAGTAGGCACTTCAATGACATTTGTTTCCTTATTATAATTACACCAAGTTCTGGCTCCCTTTTTTTTCCACATGTCTATAGCACTGGTCCATTCCCCTGACATATAGCTCACCCTCAGTGAGAGGCAGCATAGGATAGTGAATACAGTAACTGTTAGTCATAAAGACCTGGGTTCCAATCCTGCTAGATCTGCATCCACCCCAGCAAGTCACTTAACACATCTCTGAGGCCTCAGATAGGAGTTCCCCACCAAGGAACGGGCCCTTGAGTTCAGGCATCTGGATTTGATCAACAGTAATGATTAAAAGGCATCAGGGTGTTCAATTTTTCAAAATCTTTATTAAAGGCCTACTATGTGAAAAGGAATTGTGATTCTACTTTGGGAAAGAAAAATGTTTTTGAAATGATAACCTTAATGCTATTTCCTCTCGTGAACTTTCCAGCTCCCTGTCTGCACGCCCTTGTCAGCTGGTTTCTTGGACCTGACTGCTCTCCATTCTCATTTCTACCTCTGGGAACCACTGGCTCCCTTCAAATCTCAGCACAGGAGCCAGCTCCTACAAGATGTCTTTACTGAGTTCCCCCTGGCCCCCAAGAATCCCTCACATTGATTTTGTCCATATATTTAGTCCTCTGTGAATGTATTATCTCTCCTTCCCAGGATAAGTTAAGGTCCTTGAATGCAGGGCCAGTTCCTTTTTTGTGTTTGGTATTCCCGGGATCTAACCATCATTTTATTGGCACTCCCAGGTGAAGAAATTCACCTACTAATTCAAGTTGACATCTTTAATGCGTTTTATAATCTTGGAACATTGAGAGATTGGCCACTTACACAGTCAGTAGGTGTCAGAGGTGTAACTGGAACACAGGTCTTTTCAAATTTGATGCCAACTTTCTCTGCACTACCCCAGGGTTGCCTCTCAGCACATACTAGATGCCTTATAAATGCTTGCTGGATTGTTGAACTGAACCTTAAGAATAATATGTGAAAATTAACTAAAAATAAACTGACCCCCTTATATACTGTGGGATCCTTAAAGTGTTTAATTTAGTAAATCTATATAATCATTCATACAAATTACACTTTGAGCCTTCAACAAGTAGAATGTAAAAGATATGTTTGTACCATTTCCAGGTGTCCAGAAATGACCAAATGTCAAAAATTTTTATCAAAAAGTTGCTTTTTGACACGGGCATGCTACTTAACTAGGTTATCTGCATGCTTTGCAATGAAACAAACATGGAACCATGGTCTACCAAGGCCTACATGAGAGAATGTCTCACATAAAGGGGGTGTTAAATAAATGTCTGTGGGATTAGATCAAAAGTTCCACATCGATAATTAAGACACAAATTATGAATCAAAAACCACCCAATATGAAAACCCTTGTGATAAACATGTTTCAAAAGCTGCAATATCATTGGACTATACTGAGTCCTCCATTACCTAACTAGAAAGTTTGGGGGCACTAACAGGACTGTATGTCATAAGTTCCCCTTGCTGTCCTCCCTTATGTGGTTACTAAGTCATTTGAGAACACTTCTGCTGTTTCCATGACATTTGTTCCTTCATATCTACTTTTTTCTTATGGAATTATCCTCTTGTTGAGCAAAAATATTATTTTAGATAGTTCTTAAGACAGAAAGAAGAGGAAGAACTTATTAAGGAGAACACTATCAAAATTAGTAATCATTTGAAACTTTTAATTTACCATGTTAGCCCAAACTCCTTTTTATGGTCCAAATCACGGGACTAATCAAAACAAAGATATGCTAGGTACCTCTCATGTGCCCAGCACTGGTTGAAATTAAAATACCATATAAGCCATGGCCCTCATGAAGTTTATAACTTAGCTGAAATTCCAAAAAATATACACATATACACACACACACACATATACACATGTATATATGTATATATACATATCTAAACATACCCACATATATGTGTATATGTATGTATGTGTGTATACATCTATATATAAATCTGGACATCATACAAGGCTATTGCTTGTATTTCCCTCTTGAGGAGGACCATGACATCAGGAAGATGATGTCATGACTTGCAAGTAAATTGGATTTAAGTGAGGCAGGGCAATGAAAAGTCACAAGCCTTATTCTCTCCTCCAGAGCCATCTGGGTCCAGTGGCAAGATATAGATTAGGATAACTAGATATGGCCCAGGATGCAGTGAGAGACCTTGGCCTTTTTAAGCTAACGTCTTTCCCAGGTCTCAGTTTGTTTGAGGAAACATCCATTCAGTGACTAAGGCTAGGTAAAAAATGAGGCAAAGAATGACCTCCTTTACATAGCCAAAAAAAAAAAAAAAAACCAACCTGAGAGGGGAAGACTCTCAGGGTTTCTGGTCAAAACCAAAATAACTGCTATTTTTACTCACTCAGAGCTATCAGATCCCAAACAATGACCAAATGAAGCTTGAGCTAAGACCTACCATTGGCAATCAACAGAGTCAGAGTGATTTGAGCTTAGGGCACAGTCCTTGAAAAAGAAATCTAGCCTATATACTCCAAGATATCTTTCCAGGTTTCAGAGATCAAAACTTACATTCCTTTGGACAGAATACCAGCAGGTAAGGATATGATACCCTATGTGGACAAAGGGAGAGGAGAGAGGGAGGGATAGGAGGAAGAGAAGGAGAGAGAGAGAAGTAGAAAAAGAGGGAAAGGAGAGAAGAAAGGAAAGAAGGAAAGAAGGAAGGAAGGAAGGAAGGAAGGAAGGAAGGAAGGAAGGAAGGAAGGAAGGAAGGAAGGAGTTGTGTTGCCCAACTGGAACTCACCAGTTGGGTTCCCAGTGGGGCAGCTGCTACTACTCACACATTGCTGTTTGTCCTTGACACTATGACATCAGGAAGTTGATGTCATGTCTTGCAAGTGAAATGGATTTAAGTGAGGCAGAGTTGTCCAGTCACCAGCCTCACTCTCTCCTCCAAAACCATCTGGGTCTAGTAGCAAGATTAAGACAACTGTGGAGACAAAGACATAGACAAAAACCAAAGCCAGTTCTTGTCCTCAAGGACTTTACATTCTGCTGGATAGAATATTTATGAATGTTCAAGGGTGAAGATAGATATATATAAAACATATCTACTAATATATTATATAAGATACTTTGAAAAGAGAGAAATGAAAAATGTGAAAGAGGGATAACTTCTCTTATGAAATAGCACCTGAACTGAGTCTTGAGGGAAATCATTGATTCTAAGAGGCATAGGGGATGAGGAAATGTCCTAAAGAAACATGGGACTGTAGGTATAAAGACTTGGAGACAGAAGATAGAATGCTGAGGTTGGAAATTAGCTAATAGTCTAACATGACTAGAATAAAGAGTATATGAAAGGAAATGATGCAAATAAACAAGACCAGTAAGATAAAACCACAATAAGCCATACCTGAATTTTAGTGTTATAATTGAATGTTAGAGTGTGTAGTACGGACAATAAATAATGCAGAATTCCCGAAGTCATCGCATGAAAAAGTTGGGACTAGAGCCAGACCCAGAAGGATGTGTAGGACTCAGATAAGTGGAAGGGAGGGGTACCCAATATGACCAAAGGCATGAAGGTGTGTTAATGGGAAAGGCTATTGCTTGGAGATTAATTTTATTGCACAGAGGAGTTTGTTTGGAGGCAGATAGGAGATAAGACAAGCTGGGCAGGTTGGGACCAGATTCTGAAAGACTTTGCCAGCCAGGCAGAGACTTGATATGTTTGGAAATCAGGAGACATCAAAGGCTTTTTACCCAGAGGATTGATATGATAAAAGGAATCCTTACATAACTCTTGTGGTAGAGATTTTCAAACATGAAAGACCTTGGGTATACTTTGGGGGATGTTTTCACTCCTTGGGCTCTTAGGTCTCACTGAGAAAACCTGCAAACATCACAATCTGATGTATTAACACCAAATCCCCTTGTAAATTCACAATTCACAAGATTAAAGATCTAAGATTTAGAGCTGGTTGAGACCTTAAGAGATTATTTGGTCCAAGAGTTCTTAACCTGGGATCCAAGAACTTGATTTTTAAAAATATTTTGATAACTGTATTTCAATATAATTGATTTCCTTTATAATCCAATTTACTTTATTCTATTCATCGAAAACGATTCTGAGGTGTTCATTGGCTTCACCAGACTGCCCAAGGGGTCCATGTCACATAAGAACCCTTCATTTAATTCTACCCCTATTTTGTCTTATTTTTTAATTTAAGACTGGGTCTCTCTCTCTCTCTCTCTCTCTCTCTCTCTCTCTCTCTCTCTCTCTTTCTCTCTCTCTCTCACCCAGGCTGGAGTGCAGCAGCCACGTATGAGCCCTTTCTCATTATTGACTGGCAAGGACACTTTGGCTTGCTCTATTGCCAACCTCTGTTGGTGCACCTCATCTTTATGTATCCTGGTGCCTCACAACTCCCCTTTTCTCAGGGCTCACCATAGTGGTGCCAGACTTTGTGTAGACACCAAATTGACGTTAGCCCTATTACAGCTCAAGAACTCTCAAACTCAAGCATTCTGCCAGCCTCAGCCTTGCAGCAACCAACCCTCCTCCTCCCCATTTCAAAGATAAAGAACAAGGTCACGAAAGTAGAAAGACGGAAAACCAGGCCATGTGACTCCAAATTAAGTATTTTATTATCCACCACCAACACAGAATCCACTCTTAGAAATCTATGTAAATTTCTAGTCCATACAATCCCCCAAACTCAGATCCTCTCCCCTATAGTCGTCCCACAGCTCATTCGGGATGCTACCCTACGGAGAGTTGTACTGTCTAAGCTCCATCACTGGTGGAGTGGGGATACTGCTGCCCCAAGAGGCATCCCAGGTGTTGACCTCTATCAATAGTTCCACATTACTCCCACCAGGTGTCACCAGGCATTGTTCTTTCCCTCTTGATGCCATGAATCCTTTTGTCGCTATCCTTCCTCCTACTGGAGTTCTCACCTTTCCCCTGTCATGGCACCTGGTGTCCTCCCTGCAATAGACCTCCTGGCAAGATAAATTCACTTTGGCCAGTGGGAGACATAGTTTTCCTTGAAGTTCAAAAGCTGCTTCTAACTACATATAATCTTGCCCCAAGAGCAGGATCGCCATTGTTTTCCTTCTCCAAGGTAATATGGTCACCAGCTGCATGGTTAGACATGACTATAAATCTTGATATCCTTCCCCTCTAATGAGGGAAACACTCCCCAGTTCATCTCTCAAAGTTCTCTCAATACGCCCCAATCTATTCTCTTAAACAACTGGGCATAATTATTCACGTCATGCAAGCCTGTCACCACTTCCTAATAATTACATGCCTAAGGTAGAAGGAAGCTGTGCTTTTTCCAGTCCTCAGGCCCACATGCCCTCAGACAGGCATTGTTCCATGTGGGAGACGAAGGAAGGGGAAGTATCCAGAGCTGCATTTACTTGGTTCAATACCTCCAAAGATCAAGACAAGCAGCCTGACATGTTATAAGAGTGCTGCACTTGGAGTCAGGTAAGATCTCAGTTCTAATGCTGACATAGACACTGACTGTGTGACCATGGACAAGTCACTTAATCACTCTGAGTCTCAGTTTACCCATCTCTAAAACAGGAACAACGACAATTAGCCTAACTAAACCACAAGGTTATAAAGTATATTGTAATTCTTAAAACGCTACAGAAATGTAGGATAGTTATCATTGTTTCCATTGATTAAAATGGCAGAAAAAAATATCACGAGAGAGACAGACAACTGGAAAATAAGGTGGCTTATTTATATATAGATAGATAGATAAATAGATAGATAGATAGATAGATATAGATATAGATATAGATATGTACACATAGTCTTATATAGTAAAGTTAATAAATTGCAAATACCCTTTGGCCTAGCAATAAAATCACAAGACTTAGGTTCCAAAGAGATCAAAGAAAGAGTCCTACAGAATCGTACAGTACAAAAATATTTTCTGTAGTGGCAAAGAACTAGACACTGGAGGGGGGATACCCCTCAATTGGGAAATGACTGAACAAATATGATATATGGCTGTAATGGAATGTTATCATGCTATAGTAAAAATTGAAGAAAGGTTTCAGAAAAATCTAGGAAAACTTAAATGAACTAATGCAGAGTGAAGTGAACAGAACCAGGAGAATAAATCTATCCCTTTGCCCTCTAAGCCCCCTCCCCCTGTTCCTAACCCTGCACACACAAACATTCTTTAGGGTTTAGACTACAGCTCACATCTAGGGCTTCTCCAAAAGAGTAGGTTAAAAAGGTATTCAATGTGCAATATGAATCAAATATGAGAGAGTAATTTATTACCTATTATACACAAAAGGAATGCTAAACCAAAGAATGACCACAAGTACAAATATGACAAAAATGAACAAAACAGGACTCACTCAGCAACTTAACCTAAGACTGTTGTTAGAACACACTGAGACACTGACAACTTAAACCATCAGAACCTAAAGCAGTTCGCAGCATTACTGATCACATTTTACAATTCAGCTCAACACTGTCTAAACTCCTGGTCTAGGTCTGCAGGTAAAAAGGCCCATTGCTTGTAGCCATCCTCTCCAATAACGCAACTCCCCCTTAACACCAACCAGTTTTACTCAATGAACCCAGGATTTCTGATCCTCTCAAATTCAAATCCGTACCCATACATCTCAGGAGAGGTAGTCATTCACCTAAGACCAGGAAAGAACGAAGACAAAAGAAGGAAAAGCTGTCAGGGATGCAGGCACAAGCTTGTCGAGTCAATTCCCTTTGCAGTAGCTACCACATGGGCATGGTTGTCATGATGCCATGATGCTGGGGTGGAAAAAGGTCATCCCCTCCACTCACTGGAAGTCTTACAGTTAGGTGCTGATACCTGGGGTGCTGAAGGAGGGAGTAGCCAAGAAACTATCACTTCTCTTAACTATGGCAGTTCAGGATTGTTTCCTCCTCCCCACCAAAGTTACAAGGAATAAAGGATATTTAAATTCAAATCTTCCCTTAGCTATTTATCAACTGTGTGTCACTTAACCTTTTCCAAGCTCAGTTTTCCCATTTATAAAACGAAAGGGCCATGATGGCCTCTAAAGCCCTCCTAGCTCTAAATCTATTTATGACCTCGCCAGACAGGGCATCCTAACCTTTTTAGTTTCCTGGACCCTTTGGCCATCTGGTGATGGACTAGGGACCCCTTTTCATATGGTCATAATCAGGTTTCTGAGAGCATAAAATGAAACACATAGGATTACACAGGAAATCAATTATATTACAATACATTTGCCATCAACTGTGAAAGATATAGCTACTCTGATCAAGACAACGTTCCAAGACAATTCCAGAGGACCCATGATGAAAAACGGCATATGCCTCCAAAGAGAACTAATGAACTCTGAGTGCAGATTAAAGCATTTTTTTCCACTTTATTTTTCATTTGTGAGTGTACGTGTTTTTCTTTCACAACACGGGTAATTTGAAAATGTTTTGCATGACTTCACATGTATCATTTTTGCTTGCCTTCTCAAGTGGTGGGGAAGAGCCAGGAGGAAGGAGAGAATTTGGAACTCAAAATTTTTAAAAATGAATATTTTAAAAATGTTAAATGTCATTGGGAAATGTTTAACAAAATAAATAATATATTTAAAATATATCTGTCAAAATATATTTTTAAACGTTCACAGATCCCAGGTTTATAGTTTATCCTGTCATATTAAAATGCCAAATAACTCTAGTTCTTCATCACCTATTTAAATAAATATTGACTAAATTAGTTTTGATTGCAAAACCTATGCCAGCTTCACAGTATTCCCCATCATTGTGGCCATTCCAGAAAAACATGCATCCAGCTCCAACTTCAGTAAGCTGCCCTTCATTTGCCAGCCTTATTTCACTCAGGGCTATTGGGATGCCATACCTGCTGAGTTCTCTCACAACAAGAGTTGTTAGTCTTTCAGGTCTATTGGATTTCGTGTTATCCATAAGCATGCGCACATTCCATGTATCAATGGTGAATGGAATCATCTTTGCAAAAGTTTTTGTACATTTTTTTGTGTTTCAACCAGAGTGGGACCCTCACATGCCACGGTAAGAACACCAGGGTTGGGTGAAACAGATCATTTTTAAGGTACCTTTTCTAGCCCCTTCCTCCTGCCAGTAGGTAAGCAGTGTGGTTCTTTTTTTTTTTTTTTAATTTATTTATTTATTTACTCATTTACTTTTAATTTACAAGATTCAGTTCCACAATCACTTGAGTTTCAGATTTTCTCCCCTCCCTTCCCCCCCCCCGTGGTGGCGCGCAATCATGTATAGGATCTGCAAATACTTTCACATTATACAATAGTTTGGTCA
>JAQQSV010016708.1:0-11774 GCA_028646515.1 Pseudochirops corinnae | reverse complement strand
TATACAAATTGATGCTAAGTGAGAAGAGCAGAACCAGGAACAATTTGTACACAATCACAGACACATCGTATGTGTGATGACCAACCTTGATAAACTGGACTCTTCTCAGCAATGCACAGCTGTAAGACAACTCTACAAGTGTCAGGATGGAAGGAGATGTCTACATTCAGAGAAAGATCTAGAAAAACTAGAGTTTAAATGGAGACTGAAGCAATACATGCTATCGTTCTTTTTTATGTTTGGTTTTGTTTCTTTTTTTCTCATTGTTCACTCATTGGTTACAACCCTTTTATACAACCAGACTGTTGTACAATGTGAAAGTATTTATAGATCCTATACATGATTGCACGCCACTGGGGGGGGTGGGAAGTGAGGGGAGAAAAATTTGAAACTCAAGGAATTGTGGAACTGAATCTTGTAAACTAAAAGTAAATAAACAAGTCAATGAAAAAAAAAAGAAAACATGTGCCACAGCCAGATATAGTCTTAATGCACTTTGCTTTTGGAAAATAGATGGATTCTAAGAGGACAAAAAAAAATTCCATGATAGTGAAGTAAAATAAAAATTTGTCTTTTTTTTTTTTAATCACTGCAATAGGAGTGCATTACAAAGAATAGGGATCTATTAATGAATCCGTAAATCCAAAACATTTTGCATAAACAGACTTAGTGCTTGGCAACCTAAAATAACTAGATTTTGAATTTAAAATGTTATTAACAGTGCCAAGATGCAGCATGTCATGATGCCTTAAGAGCCAACCTGAGAGTCAGCCTCTGATACGTACTGGCTATTTGACCGTGGACAAGTTACTTAACATCTAAGTGCTAAGCTAACTCAGTAATTTTTAGTTGCATAGCATCTGCCATATCTTCATTGGTACAAGGAATTTCCTCACTCAGCATTCCCAATATGAATGCAGTAGCAAGTATGGTCAAAAAAGAAAAGCCTTTGTAGAACTAACTAATGACTAAAGACTTACATATATTAACTATGGAATAGTTTGCCATGGATATTGAAGATGCTTAATAGAGTCATATGTCAGAAGTCTTTCTGGTGATCTCAAACATAGTCACAGATCCCTAAGTTTGTGCTAAGACACCTCTGAGCAACATTTGTTTTTCACTAAACCTTGGATTTGACTTCTTATGGGGGAACAAAGCTAAGTTCTCACCCTGACAGTGTATAAAATAAGACTTACAAGCAGCACAAATAGAGACTGCTGAAAATAGAGGTAGAGGCATAAGACAGTACATAATAGTACAGGGTCATTTAGGAGAGTAAAAAAAAATCCCTTGGTCCCTAAAAAGAAACACAGAATTTTAATTGAAAGGGACCTTAGAACATAGGCACAAAAGAAACGGATAGGATCTCCAGAGTGAAATGGGCCACCCTAGGAAATGGTGAGTCCCCTCCTTGAAAGTCTTCGAGAAGATGTCAGGTAACCACTTCTCAGGTATATTGTAATAGGGATTCTTTGATATATGGATTGAACTAGATGGGTCACTGAGGACCTTTCCAAATCCCAAATTCTGTTATTCGAGGTCATCTAGTCTGATACACTCATTTTACAGTTGAGAAAACTGAGGACAGAGAGGTTAAGTGATTTATCCAAAGTCATATAAATGGTAGTATCAGAAGTGAACTTTGAACCCAAGTTGCACTGATTTCGTTGCACTCATTTTGTTGCACCCTGCTTCCATTCAGGTAAAATTGGTGCCTTCAAAAGACTACACACCGGACGAGTATTCATCCAGCCTTTACTTAAAGAACTCCAGTGAGAGAATATCAACCATTTCCTGAGGCAGTTCATTCCAGTTTAGAATAGCCCTTATTATTAGAAAGTTCTTCCTTAAATCAAGCCTAAATTTGCCAATATGCAACTCTCAAATCAAGCAGAACAAATCTAATTCTCTTTCTTTGGCACCTTTTCAAAAACCTAAAGATATCAATTATGTGCCTCCTAAGTCTTCTTTTCTATAAGCTAAACATTCTCAGTTCTTTCAACTAAATCTTCAGAGACTATGAATTTAAGACCATTGGAACCATGGATGATTGCCTTCATTTACCTTGAGCTTATGAATTGCCTTTTTAAAATGTGATGGCAGATTGCAGAGAGACTTATGTCCTCTCTATTCCTGGATACCATATATCTCTATTAGTATATTAATTGCTTATTGATTTGACGACTTAACTTTATTGGTTGTCATTGTCACATTGTTGACTCATATTGAGCTCACAGTCCACTCAAACCCCAGAATCAGTTTCCAACACCCCCCCCAAGCCCATGTCATAGAACTCTCCCTAGTAAAAAGAAATATAATTAAGCAAAACAAATTAACACAATCACAATATCTTTTGGCAAATTCTTCATTCCTCACCTGTAGACTATCCCTTTTCTAGAAAGAGAAATATTTTTTCTTCATTAGTACACTGAAGGAAATAGTAAAGTGTCTCTTACTCTTCACCTCTCTTTCTCTTAGTACTTTATTTAAGTTTTATAGAACTTTTAACCCATGACTTGAGAGTACAGAACTTCCTTCAAGAGAAGTAGAGGCACTCTAAAAGTGAAAATTACAGGTTTCAAACACCAAAATACAAAGAGTAGAAGAAAATTTGTTAAAAAGGTGAAATAAAAGACAATTATGTTTAAAAGAACACCAGAAGTTTTATGTGAAGCACAGGATGACCTTGAAGATATAATTTGCCAAGATAATTTAAGGATTATAGGGTGTGTGTGTGTGTGTGTGTGTGTGTGTGTGTGTGTGTGTGAGAGAGAGTGAGAGAGAGATTCTCCAGAACATTTAAATAAAGACAGAGCATTTACTGGTGAAATCCATAGGTCTTTTTCACCAGGAAATGTTTGAAATCCGAAGGCACGACGTGATTAAGTTTCACTATTTATTTTTTTGTAATTTTTTTTTTTTTGCTTTTTGAAGGGGGGAGGGCAGGGCAGTTGGGGTTAAGTGACTTGCCCAAGGTCACACAGCTAATAAGTGTTAAGTGTCTGAGTCCGGATTTGAACTCAGGTCCTCTTGACTCCAGGGCTGGTGTTCTATTCGCTGTGCCACCTAGCTGCCCATAAGTTTCACTATTTAAATAATACGTAGCACCAGCCAAGAAGACCTATCCAGATAAACAAATATTATTCTGAAGTTGTGAATACTTAAGAAAGAAATAGAGTAGAAAATTCTAAAATAATAAAAATAAAGGAATGCAAGTTGGAACTTAAATAACATTTATGGAACATGAGCCTAATCAAGATTAAAAAGGATGAACTATCCCCCCCCAAAAAAAATTACTGCATAGGTAAACAGGGTATTCTATTTGCAGATACCTCAAACAGCAGAATTATAAGAAAGATAACTAAAATTATTCAAGGAAAAAAGCTAATTGAATTCTCTTGTTTTTATTAAGATTTTGCAGCCGGGGGGGCGGTGATTGAATTGATGGGCAAAAAGAAAGATCAAATTGACCTTATAAAGAGACTAAAAGTGCCTAATAGTGAAACATTTTTTAAGAAACTTGAAAGGAAGAAAGGGTTGCTTTAATATACCATGGAGTAAATCTCATGATTTCCCTACAAATGAAAAAGTATCTTTTTGTGGGAGAGATAACACAGTGGGAAGTTGCATATGGGGAGAAGAGACAACATAGGGACACTGGAAATATACCCACTGAGTCCACAGGTAAACAGTGAAGGGATAATATGTTCTCTTCAAGAGTGAAGGCTATATTAGAATAGGATAAAAACAGTGGAAGGGAAGGAAGGACTGCTATAGAAGAAATAGAAGTAGAATGGTCCTCACCCCAGAGAGAAAGGAAAGGATACCACTAAACAGAAGTTGTGGGAGGGTGAAAGCATATCTTATGGTAAGAAACAGGGACCTCATGATAAGCTTCATGTTGAAGTCATTTGCACATTAGGTTACAAAAGGGTTTAACTTCCAAGACTGCATCCTATCCTAGGAGAAAGAGATATTTGAGTCTCTGTGGGTAATGAATACCCAGTGTGGTAAGAAAGACATACAAGCAGAGATAGGATAACCTGGATTTAGGAATAGAAATTAATCCCGTTGAGGATAAAAGGGGTAGGCTAGGTCCTACTGACTTGTGACACTAGGTACCTTCCTAATATACTGTTTTCCAGTTAACATTAGTTTCTTCATGAATTTATCTAAGAGTCAGACACAGAAGAAAAAATGAAAGAATTGATAAGATTTACACATGGAATATCAGAAGTGGGAGGGAGGGAGGAATTAGAATATGGTTCTTAATAAGCTTTAAACCAATGAGGAACTGAGAATCTAAAAGGAACAAATAAAATATATATGGTCCTTAAATCAGAATAAAATTTAGATTAGAATAGAAGGAAACAGAATAATGAAGAGGGCCTAACAGTGGAAAACTTAGAAATGGGCACCGCAAAATAATGTTCCATAAAATATAAAGTTGTAGGGGGAAGGGAAGATTTTTAATTACACTTTTAACTGGGTAGGGAAGGAAAAAGGTCAAAAGAGGAAAAATAGATTGTTAATTTCTTTTTTATTCATGTAGTAAACTGAAGGAACTTTGGACAGGACAGGTTAAACAGGAATGGGTTTGACTATGAAAGTAGACAAGCATCAAAGTATAGGGTAATCAAAATAATTTGCAAGGATAAAATGCTGATTTAAAAGAAGGTGGTAAAAAGCATTACAAAAGTAATAAAAGAAGGAAAACATAGTCTTAATCACCATAACCTAAGGTGTAAATAAATGCATTCAACAGTCCAGTAAAACTAAAGTGGCAAAATGTCTAAGAAAACAAAGCCAAGCAATCTGCTGTATAAAAAAATATAGTCCAAAAAAAATATGAAGTCATATAGTCTCCTTAAAATGGCAGAGTGAGTGGAAATAAAACAGCCCACCTCTCCATCTAGCAGAAGATTTAAACAAGGACCACCAGACCAAGAAATGTTTATAATAATAGTATTTTGACAGCCTAGGTTTGCATAAAGAGAAAATTAGAAACCTCTGGGTGCTAGTGAAGGCATCCAGACAGAAAATCCTCTTCTGTTAACAAAGTTCACAGAAACCTTCTGGCTTGGGGCCTAGAGGCAAGCCAGAGGAGCCTGAAGCTGTGTACTGGTGACAAGGAGTTGGGCTAGGTTCTAGAGAAAGGTTCCTGAAGTATACAGCTGTATTACTGTAACATAGAGCTAGAACTCAGAATCCTTTATGGTTCAGACAAAAAAGGCAACAATCGGGGTCCTCCCTGGATCAGAACATGCAAGCACAGGCTATCCTCCATCCCCATTTTCACTACATGGAATGCAGTCCCCATTGCAGCACCCTCACCAGCTGCTCCCGAGATAATTGAAGAACCCATTATTTAACCGTAAATACTACAGATCAGCACCCCATAAAAGCCTATGCAACATTTCTTCTTGAAGTACGTGGAGACTAGCCCTGAGTCAGCACAAGTCTCAATTAAGGAAATATGGTTGTAAAAATGAGTAAGCACAAGAAGATATTAATGATGATATGTATATATGTGTGTATCCATATCTAAATACATACATGTACACATATTTTGACATAAATCTGTGTATGTATACTCGCATATATACATATATATGTAATCTGTGTGTGTTTAATATAGACGTACTAGCTAGGGGTGCTCAAGATGTGAACTGCAAGCTTTAGTACAATTCTGAGTGGGGGGTGGGGAGGAAATCAAGCAGTAGTTTTAAAATTATCATAACTGAAATGAGAACTATAGAGGAAATAATGAGGAATAATCCAAAGGAAAATAAACATCAAAAAGAATGCAAAAAAAATTACACAAGCAACACACTCATTAAAAATTAGATTGGACTAGAAATCAATGACTTTGTGAGAGAAGAAGAAATACTGGAACAAAACTGTGAGACTGAAAAAGCATCAGAAAATGTCATGTACCATAAAAAATAATCTAAGAATTAGAAACTTCCTGAACACTTTAAAGAGTCTAAAGACCATGTTTCAAGAAGTGATGCATCAAAATTGTCCAGTCGTATAGTGTGGCCATCTTCCTACTTTTCCAGTCTTTTTAGACCTTATTCCCTTCCACAAATTCTCCACTCTAGTGACATTGATCTTCTTGTTATTTATCACACAAAACACTTCATCTCCTGACATGGTCATTTTCACTAACTTTTTCCCATACCTCGAACCTCTTTCCTTCCTCAGCTCTGACTCCTAGATTCCTTCAAGACTCAGCCTCGTCCCACTTTTTGTGCAAGCAGCCTTTCTTGATTCTTTTTAATGCTAGTGCCTTTCCTTTGTTAATTATTTTCAGTTTATCCTGCGTATATCCCCTAAAGCAGTAATCATCAAAATTATTTGATAATGCCTAGAAAAATCCATCAATATAATAGTTTATGTGTAACATCCAGAAACAAAGGAACGTAGTAGTTGATCAACCTAAAGATCAAAACCATCTATTTGACAAAAGCTGCTGAGAAAACTAAAAAGTGGTCTGGCAGAAACTAGGTTTGGATCATCATATCACACCATATGACATAATAAATTCCAGATGTATCCAAATGGATACCTGACTTAAATATTTAAGTGGTGACATCATAAACAAATTAGAGGAAAATAATAACCCTTGCAGTTATGGATGTGGGAAAACTAGGATCATGAAAGATAAAATGGATAATTTTGATTACATAAAATTTAAGTTTTTAAGTTTTTGCACAAACAGAATCAGTGCAGTTAAAATTAGAAGGGAAACAGTTGAATAGGGGAAGAAGTCTTTGCAGCAAGTTTCTCTGATAAAGGTCTGCTATCCAAGACATCCCCTGTAATATAAAGCATAATGCTTTTTGTCTAGCTTTTAAAGTCTTTCACAGCTTGGCCCCAGTCTATCTTTCCAGCTCCGTTATATACTTCTGTGAGAAATAACTCCTTCAGATTCAGGAGGAGTGAAGATAAAAGATAAATAAGTTTATTATGGGACTGAAATGGCAAGTGTCTCATTGGATAGACACACCCTGCAGAAACAAAAGTAAGCCTTAAAAACCTATGCCCAATGCAAAGTCCCTCCTCTCTCTCCCCATTGTCTGGGTAATACAGGGTGTACAACTTTCCAATATGCCTACTACATAGTTTCCCCCTCCCACTGTACTAAGCACTTTACAAATATTATCTCATTTAATTCCCACACCAACCTTGGGAGGTAAGTGCTGTTATTATCTCCATTTTACGGTTGAAGAAACTGAAGCAGACAGAGGTTTTAACTTGTCCAGTGGCACATAACTGTTAAGTATCCAAGACCCGATTTTCATTCAGGTCTTCCTGAATGCTGCCCTAGCCCCTATCTGCTGGCAACTGCCTGCATAGATATGTTTGTAACATTAGAGATGTCAAATCCAGACCTGCAGAGTGCTGCCTGAACTAAATAAAAAATGTAATTAGAAAATATTTATAATAGGACATAAATAATGTTTATATGTGGTTTTCTAAGTAATGCAGCCTGCAGAGAACCTTATGTAAGCTTTAGAGGCCCATTTCTATTTGAATTTGACACCACTGATGTACGTTATCTGATTTTTCAGAGATAAAAATCCAAATGGGTTAAAACTTGAAAGCTGGTTCTTATTCCCATCTGTGCTTCTAATCACGGATAGTTTTTATATGTATCTGAAAACCAAATAGTACTATTCTCCAAATAAGATTAAAGGTCATTTTGTGTAGTAATAAAATATTATTGTATTTACAAGTATGTTGGATTCTAATACATACCCTCCACATTATCTTTTTCCAAATCAGGGGCTTAAGAGTTTACTATTCTTTTCCATGTTTTGCTTTATTTTCTCTCAAATTTAAAGTACTGCTTTTGTTGTTGTTCAGTTGTATCCAGCTCTTCATGACCCCATTTGGGGTTTTCTTGCCAAAGATACAGGAATAGTTTGCCATTTCCTTTTCCAGCTCATTTTATAGATGAGGAAACTGAGGCAGATGGAGTTAAGTGACTTGCCAAAGGTCACACAGCTAGTAAGTGTCTGAGGCCAGATTTGAAATCTGGTCTTCCTGACTCTAGGCCCATCGCTCTGTTCACTGTACCACCTGGCTGCCCCAAATTACTATTTACCAATCTGAAAAAAAAAATCAAATCAATATGTCTGGAAGCAAATGAAAGAATCTTTGGAATATAAAATTAGTATACATTTGTGCATATAAAATGCTTAAAATTTAACATTTTAAGAAGATACGACTCTTCCAAAATCACTAAGGAGAAAATAGAATAACTAAAGTGTTTCCCTGTGGAAAATGACTTCCATTTCACGTTAGAGAAGATGACTAATTAAAAGGAAAGGTCAGAAGCAAATCAAAGGGCCTGTTCATTCCATTTAAACATGTATTAATGATTTTCTGTAGATCTTTATTTACCTGTTAAAAATTAAAAGAATTTAAATGTGAGGTATCTCTCAAACCCAAAATCTTTCATTTTAGGGTTTTCCCTCTATCCTTAAAAGAGAAGTCAGCAATTACATTTATCCTGAAACCAAACTTTTTTTTTCAGTAGCCATGTTGATTTATTTCTCTTCTCAAAACAATACTAATTATTTGATATTTTACTTTATTAGCATAAGGTAATATATTAACATGTTTTCTTATCTACGATAAGGGGAAAGGATATAACTTAAAGCAAGACCTCTATCTTTAATTTTGGCATGAATAGAGCCAAATTAGATTAATTGAGAAGCAGGGAAAGGAAGACCTGTATCTGGGGTATCCTAGGAACCTCTGGAAGGCATTACTGGTCAGAAATCTCTTTGAGATTCATTACTTTCTTGATCAGAGAAATGCAAATCAAAACAACTCTTAGGTTCCCCATCTCACAAGTCAGATTGGTTAACATGACAAAACAGGAAAATGATAAGTGCTGGAGAAGATGTGAGAAAATTGGAACACTAATGCATAGTTGGTGGAGTTGTGAACTGATCCAACCATTCTGGAGAGCAATCTGGATCTATGCCCAAAGGGCTATAAAAATGTGCATACCATGTGACCCAGTGATACCACTTCTAGGGCTTTATCCCAAAGGGATCATATAAGTGGGAAAAGGACCTATATGTACAAAAATATTTATAGCAGCTCTTTTTAGATGGCAAAGAATTGGAAATCAAGGGGATGCCCATCAATTGGGGAGTGGCTGAACAAGTTGTGGTATATGAATGTAATGGAATGCTATTGTGCTATAAGAAATGAGGAGCAGATGCACTTCATAATAACCCGGAGAGATTATATAAACTGATGCTGAGTGAAGGGAGCAGAACCAGGAGAACATTGTACACAATTACAGATACACTGTCTCTGTGATGACTAATTTTGATAGACTGGGCTCCCTTCAGCAATGCAAGGTTATAAGACAACTCCAAAGGACTCATGATTGAAAAGTCTAGCCACATCCAGAGAAAGAATTATGGAGTCTGGATACAGATTGAAGCAAACTACTCTTTTTCGTTTCATTTTGTTTCTTCTTTCTCATTATTCATTCCATTGGTTATAATTTTTCTTTACAACTTGACTAACGTTTAATGTGAAGGTATGTGTAGAACCTATATTGGATTGCATGCCACCATGGCAGGGGGCGGGGGAAGGGAAGAAAATTTGGAACTCAAAAACTTAAGGAACTGAATGTTGTAAACTAATAGCAAATAATTTTTTTTAATTGAACAGTAAAAAAATAAATTAGAAAAAAAAGATTCATTTGTTTTAACTAGTTCCACTTTTAAAAATGCAAATACTCTCCACATACCCCCTTGGAGTCCATTAAGATTATCATTCACATTTGATATATATTACTTTGGTCACCTAGTTGCTTTCTTCTTAATAATATAAAGCAAAGATTAGCTACCTGAAGGGAATGGGAAATTTGATGGTGGGTAAAGGTAAAGAGGAGAAGACGGTAAGGGACTACAACTTTGGACAGTACAGGGACAGTTTGAGGCCAAGGGAAAGTGGTATTTATCTGCTTGGTATAGTTAGATGAGCTTCCTGGCTCTTTTGAGTAGCCCTTCCACTCTAGTCCAGGCATTCTGAGGTCACCTGCAATTTTGAAATAGTTGTCCTTCCTTCCCTCCCCAACATGCTCTACTTCCACCCCTTTTCCAGCTAAGCACTGCTGTCTGACACCCTGGGATAATTCTACCCTCAGACTGAATCTGTCTGGACCATGATAATCTAACCTACCTGACCTCACTCTCCAGTGGTTAACAAACTCCTACCCCATCATTCTCCCTCCACCCCAGGGATCCTGAACCCATGGCTACCATTGTGCAAACCCCAGCTGAAGATAATGAAAATAGGCATAATAGAATGAGAAATCTGCTGGACAAGACAGGATAAATCACTTCTGTACGTAGACAGGTTTGTGTTGGCAAAGAAAAAGGCTGCTTTTTCTTGTAAGACGGGAGTTAGGAAGGAGAAAGTTGTGAAAGGCATCTGATTGATGTGAGGTTTCTAATGGTGCTCTCTCCTGGTTCTTCTCACCATCTGACTCTTCTTTCTCAGTCTTCCTTGCTGGATCTTCATCCAGATGACCATACAGATAACTGTAGATGTCCCCTCAGTTCTCTTTCCTGGGAACCCTTTTCTTCTCCATCTATACTGTTTCAATTGATCTCTCCTTGAATCTCTACACAGATAGTCCTCAGCTCTATTGGTCTAGCCCTAACCTTTCTCCCGACCTCCACAGTCAGGTCTTCAGATGCCCATAAAATTTCTCAAACTGGATGTCCTTTACGCATCTTAAATTCAACATGTTCTTTTCTTCCAAATCTTCTTTTATTAACTTCTTCACCATCCTTACAGTCACTCATGCTTTCAACCTAGGTGTTAATCCTCAATTCCTCATCCTCTCTTACCCCTTATTCAATCATTGGCCAGGTTCTGGCATTTCTTCTTTGGTAACATGGCTCCTTCTTACTTTTCCAGTCTTTTCTCTTTCTTTCATTTTTTTCTTAGGCAGGTTACATTCCCTTTATTTTTATTTATTTACTTATGTCGCATTTTGAGTTCTGAGTTGTGTCCCTGCTTCCCTCCCAGCCACACGTTTCACATTTGATATAGGTCTGTATGCATATAGATGTACACAATGCGTATTTCCAGGCACCAGTTCTTTCTGTAGAGGTAGATGACGTTTACTTCCTAAGTCCGTCATAGTCGATTTGAATGATCATATTGCTCAGAGTAGCTTAGTCACTCACAGTTACTCTCTGAACAGTTTGGTTGTTACTGTATACAATGCTCTCTCAGTTCTGCTTGTTTCACTGTGTGTTATTTCATGAAAGTCTTTCCATGTTTTCTAAAAACCAGCCTGCTCATTTCTTAAAGCACAGTATTCCATCACAATCATATACCACAACGTAATTTTAAAAAAAAATTTTAAATACCTTTCCAATCTTTTAAACCACTTTCCTCAGCCTCCCACCTTTGCCTACTCTATAGTAGCACTGGCCTCCTTGTTGTTTCTTGCACAGAACATTCCTTCTTCCTCCGAGCATTTTTCACTGACTGTTCCGTGGCTCCCTTCAAGTTTCACCTAAAGTTCTGCCTTCTACAAGAAGCCTTCCCTAAGCCACCATCTTAGTGCCTTCCCTTTGAATGCATTTCCAAATGACTGCCTCTCTGTCTTGCTTATTTTTTTTTTAATTTATTTTTTATTTACTCATTTACTTTTAATTTACAAGATTCAGTTCCACAATCACTTGGGTTTCAGATTTTCTCCCCTCCCTTCCCCCCCC
>JAQQSV010016707.1:0-11774 GCA_028646515.1 Pseudochirops corinnae | reverse complement strand
ATTTGGTTTTGAAAATCCTTCTTCAGCTCATCTCTAGCTTTAAGGCATTCTTCATGTTTATTGGAGGCCTCTGGTGGGGGTGCTCTGGCTGCGCTCTCCTCCTCCCTCTCTCTCCCATGATCTTTCTTTTCCCCAAAGAAGAAATCTAGGGTTTGGGAGCTGTTCTTACTTTGCTTCTTATGCTTATTCTTACTCATGGCTGTTCAGACCGTGATTTTATTATTATTTTTTAATAATATTAAATATTTATTAATATTTTTTAAATAATATTAAATATTAAATAATATTAAATAATATTATTATTTTTTATTTAATCTCTATGGGGCTCTGCTTCCAGAAGGGAAAGCTCTGTCCCAAATCGCTGGGGTCCTCCCAGCTTCCGTAGACTTCTGGCTGACTGGATAATGAAGACTCCAAGACCGAGGCCCAAGATGGCGATCCAGATCCAGGCCGCTCAACGCAAGAGCACTGGCCTGAAAACAGTCGCTCAGTCCCCGTGCTGTCTGCAGGCCAGGGGTGGGAAGCTACGACGGGGAGGCTGGTGGAAAACCTCTGCCTTTCGCTTTTCCGCTCTGGAGACCTTTCCGCCAGACTGCTTATCTCTGCCTTTCGCAATCCCCACTTGCAGCTGGTGCTAATCCGCTCACCTGAGAGGCTCTTCCGCCACCCCCGGGGCACAGCCGTGACTTCAGGCCAGGCTGGCTTAGGTTTGCAGTGCTGATATGGTTCCTCGTGGCTAAGCTGACTTTAGTGGGAAGTATCCTTGTGTGCGTTTTGGAGTTCTAGGATTGGTTTAGAGTCCTATTTTGTGGGTATTTTGGGGTGGCTATGTGAGAGCTGTGATATGTTGCTGCTGCTACGCTGCCATCTTGGCTCCGCCCCCCGGGGATATTCATTTTACTAGGCAAAAATTCTGATATGTAGATTGTGGGAAGCTTATATCTACATGACCAAGACAAGTATTAAATTAATCTATTGTGGGACCAGTTGCTATCAGTGATAACTCCCTTTTCTCATCTGAATTCTTGAAACAAACTTTTAAATCTTCACTGTTACCAATGGACAAATATCTCTTGGTGTCTGCAAAACACATAAAATATACCTGAGAACCTATTCTAGAATGAACAGGTTCCAAAGGAGTCATGCCAGCTCATACAAGTGGGCAATTAGAAGGGGTCTGCCAATACTGTGGAGGGAAGAGCTCCCTTGTTTGCATTGCCCTGTACAAATTAATACATTGGCCACTGTACTTTCAGTCAAACAATGCTTTCACTGTTCCATGCATATAATCAACATAAAAACTATGTGTATGGAAACTATCTGCCAGACATTATCTAGCCCCCAAGGTACATCATAACCTGACTTTGAAGAAACTCTGGAAGAAAGAATCAGTATATTTCCTTAGATATCCAAAAAATTTTAATAATTTGATTTCTATATTGACTTATAAAGACTTTTAAAGGATATTACAAATATTAAATCATTTTCTTAAGGTTCTCCTTGAACAGGAACCTGGATTGTATTCTAAAATCTTTATCTTTATCTAAATCTTTATCTCCACCCACACTAAGGCATACCTTCATATTGCCTCCCTACACTCAATAGAGATATCTCACCCTACTGTTGGTATTCACTCACTTAGCCTGACATTCTTACCATGATAGTGAAACTGACCTTGACAGGTCATTGGAGAAAAAAATCTAAGGAATATATATATATATATAATGGTTCCTTGGTTAAAAAAGAAAGATCAAATTATATATATACATATATAAATGATCTTTATATATATATATATGATCTCTCTTTCTTAACCAAGGAACCATAAAATAGTTCTTCTCCTAAAGAGTTCACTGTATAGTCAGAGGCAGCTGGTGGTTCAATGGATAGAGTGCTGGGCTTGGATTCAGGAAGACCCAAGTTCAGATCTGGCTCTAGACAATTATGACCCCAGACAAATGACTTAACACGTTTGCCTTAGTCTCATCAATGTAAAAGAGGCAGGGTAATAGCATATACTTTGCAGGGATTTTGTGAGAATAAAATGAGATGTTTGTAAAAGTGCCCAACACATAATAATCCCTAAATAAACGCTTGGACAACTAGGTGGCACAGTAGATAGTGCTGGATCTAGAGTCAGGAAGATCTGAGTTCAAATCCAACCTCAGGCACTTACTAGTTGGGTGACTCTGGACAAATCATTTAACTCTGCTTGCCTCAGTTTCCTCACCTGTAAGATGAACAGAAGACAGAAATGGCAAACCACTCCAGTATCCTCCAAGAAAACCCCAAATGGGGTGACAAGGAGTCTGACATAACTGAAATGACTGAACAAATACAAAAGCTTATTTCCCTCCCTTCTCCCTCACTGCTTCCTTCCACAGTCTCTCTTGGGTCTTTCATCTTATTAGAATTACATTAATGTCTAACATCCTGCTAAGGTGACATCTATTTGTCTTGTATATAGAGGGGAGAGTCACCACAGAAACAAAGAAATTAGCAGAAATAATAAAAAAGTGGTTGGCAAAATGTCTTACAATATGTTAACTAATTTTTCTATCCAAATAAGGAGCAACACATGTATGCATCTCTCCACATTAAGGGGGACAATACTGATATGTATGCATGTATATATGTATGTACATGTGTATATGAGTGCACACATATGTATACACATACATATGTTTACATATTGTATAGATATGCATTGTATATGTATATCTACATGTGTATAAATATACAAGTATGTATATATTATATATACACATATATATATACCTATATACATATATTATATATACATACACATACATACATATATTAAGGACTGAATTCCTAGTTAGAAAACCTAGGTCAGAAGCATATTTCTTCTTACTATGTAAACTTGTCCAACTCACTTTCCCTCTATATCTCAGTTTTCAAATTTTTAGCATTTGAGAGGGCTGGGCTAGATAAGGAATTCTTCACCATATTTGTATCATGGATCCCTTAGCAGTCTGGTAAATCCTATAGACCTTCTCCTCAGAATAATGTTTTAAATGAAAAAAAAATGCATACAATTACAAAGTAATACTATTTGTGAAATACTTATAAACATATTCTAAAATATAAATTCATATTCTGATGGGCTACGAACCCCTGGACTATTTTATGTTTAAGATAACCTTAAGTTTTGTATTTTAAGTTCCCTTCAAGCTCTAACATTTTATATTCTATGAACTAAGGTGTCAGTCAGCTCTGACATTCTATGTTCTTTGTTCTAAAGGTCTCATCATCTGCCATGTCATGTTCTACCATCTCCTCCAATTCTGAATTTCTCTGCCCTATGCTCTAATGCTCAATACTAATATTCTATATTCTAACATCACTTTGATAGTTTAAACCTATGATGCTATTATATATCCTAAAAAGTAAAGAATTCTCTTAAAAGCAGGCCCTCTATGTCTCCCTGACCTTCCTCCATTTTAAGGACCCAGGCACCAGAGCTTTGCTGAATTATAGAGGCAGGGTCATCTTGGTTCAGCCTGTTTGTCCTAAGTACTCCTCACTATCCTGATCAATGCCAGAGAAAAATGTCCCTGCTTGCCTCTCTTATTCCCTCTTGCCTTTGATTCATTGAGAATCACTCAAAGAAAAACCTGGAGTCTTGCTGTTTCATATTTCTAGCAAATCACAATCAGATCATTTCTCTTCAGATAAGTGAGGTCATTTTTCATTCTCTTTCTGGGAAAAGTCCGAGTTATTACCTGTATGGGCCTCTGGTGATGCAGAGGATAATTAGGTTCCTTGTTAGGTTGACCAGTGGACAGAGCTATGCTTCATACAACATTTCAAGTCAGCATCTCAGGATATATCTTATTCAGAAAAAATGGAAGATGGACATTTGGGTTTTCCTAGCATAGAAATTGTGCCTCCATGTTCACAAGATGTTCCTTTGTCAGAGTCATACTCACTGAATGCAACTCCCAAACTGGAATAAAGTTGTTAAATCCAGGGACTATCTTCAATGCTGCACAGAGGCATAGAATTATTTCCTACTGATTTTCATGGTTAGAAGAAATTTTATTTCCAAGCATAAGTTTTGCGTCTGGTCAGAGGGTACCCCAAAATGAATAACAGTAAGGAGTACAACATAGATCTGGGTTAGATTAGGTTAGATCTCTCAGGATTTTTTTCATGTCTGATATTCCAAAAGCTCTAAGTAAATATGATGGCTAATTCCATTTTAAGAATACCAAGTCTCATCATTTTTTTAGAGGAGTCAGAATATGTATCTTATTTCCTGCAAGAATCAGCTGAAGTACCTCATCTTATAAGAGGCTTTCCTAGATCTCCCCAATTATTTCTAATCTGCTTCAAAATACCATGTATTAATTTTGCATGTATTTAAACCTGTGTCAATATTTTATTTTTGGCTTGGTATTCCCAGGGTCTCGTACAATGCCTGGAACATGAGTCACTTAATAATTGGTTGTAGAATTCAATTTAATTTAGTATTCAGGGTGAGATGACTTCAGAGCAGAAGTGTTCAAAAGATAAAAAAACAGAAAACAGTAGCAGTGAGGTTCTACCCCCTACTAACTGCCATATATTCTATGATAAACACAGGGATCCTTCAGCCATCTCCTCCTACCTGCTCACTATACTATGCCAATTTCTTTCAATTCTTCTCTTTGAAGTGGTGAGTCCAGTACATCACTATGAGACTACATAGCACTAGGGATCAGGCTGCTAGTCAATGAATTTCAAGCATCATCTTATTGGAACCATCATAACTAACATGGGTCCCATACCACCTCCCCACCTCCCACCTCTCACTGTGCTTTGGTGATAAAGTCTTTTCCTTTCAACTTCATCATATATATTCATAGTGATCTGAATTTCACTTGGCTATAAAAAGGTAGGAAGTGGATGTAGCTGGCAGAGTGGTGAGGGGTGTCATAGAATAGGTGACAGAACCCATTCTTCAATTTCCTAGAAACATTTTCTAGGGGGGAAATTCCTAGAAACAGTTTCTTGAATCTTTCACTGGAATGGAAACAATATTAGTATTTCATGCACATTTTTTTCATTTTCCTTGTGGAAAAACCATCATTATTTAAAGAAAGAGAAGAAGCCCAAGAAGGAGAGAGATCTTGTGAAAAGAATATTCCCAGCCCTGATTCATGTGATTTTCTCCTGCTTCTTGCCAAGCCACAGCATCACTGAGTGTCTGTCTTGTTCTTCTGGTCCAAAATGGACACAAAACATTGCCACAAATCAGGCAATAGGAAGGGAAAAAATAAACCTTATGTCTTATTGATAAAGTCTCTCTAGTCGCCTGGAGGTAGTAAAAGCAACAGGAGTGTAGAGCAAAGGTAACTGTCCAGGGTACTAAATAACAGAACATCACTCACCAACTACAACAGCCCCAGTCATATTTGCCCTGGGAAATACCTCATCAGCAAGAAAATGATCATGCTCATGACAAAAGCAGACATAGCACCCCATTACATGGTAGGCCATGACTGGAACTGCTGCTTCCTTTACCTCCAACATTGTGTAGAAAGCAAAGCAGCAGCTCAATATGTGATACTCAAAGGAATTCAGTATTCATGATTTTTTAAATTATTTAGACACAGCTTATGTGAGTCTTATTGAATAAAATTTTTAGAATTGTTTATTCTTTTGAGAATTTTCAGGGCCTCATTTTCAAATCAGAATAAACCAATTGAAAATACGCAGTTTTTTTTTTCTTTTCCTTCTCAAACCAAGGACTTAGTAAGGCTATAAACCTCAGTCTAGAAGTGGAATTTTTGTAAGTTCTTGGACTCTTTTTTTGCATATGTCAATTAATGCTTTATTATAAACAATTAGTGTTTCATTATCTTACAATGGACTGGAAACCCCTTAGGGGTTGGAATTATTCCTTTCTTGTATATTTATCCCCAGTAGCCAGAACACTTCTAGACCCATTACTACATAACAAATACTTGCTGAATTAAGTAAATTGAGTTACATCATTTTGCTTCTTATTATTTCCCATTTCTAATTACTTCTATGTTTCATTTATCCAATGAGGAATTACAGAATTTTAGAGTTTGAAAGAACTTCAAAGATTTTCTAGATTATACTGTACTTGAATAGAAATTCCCTCTGCCACACCTGAATCACATTGTCATCCATCCTCTGCTTAAAGGCATCTATCAAAATGGTATAAATTTAGCATTCTGAGTTACAATGACCTTCATATTGTGACTTCTACTCTCCTTTCCATTCACATTATAACTCTTCTCCATCCCTCTGCTTTGGTTGTAGTCATTTTTTTTCCTCCACATATCATAAATAAAGACTCCATTTTATCTTTGTTTATTCTCTGAAAGAAAGAGCTCAGGGATCGCCATCTCCATGAATCCTGCTTCTTCCAGATGGCAATGGTCAATTACTATCCTCATCTCCCATAGTACTTTAGTTAGACTGTCACCATAGCACCAAAAATTTAAAGCTCAAAATGGACCATCAGTTTGTCTATTCCACTTCATCTCATTATTTCACAGGTGAGGACTTGTGGTTCATAGAGGTTAAGTGAATTATCCAAGGTCACGCAGTAAATAGAAGAACCAGGATTTGAACCTAAAACGTTGAGACTCCAAATCCAGCATTTTCCCCATTTTTTCATGCTGCCTCCACCTTAATTTGTGTATACACATTGTCCCCATTATTAAACTGCAAGCACATTGGGGTCAGGGACTATACTGTTTTCTATACTTATATTCCTGACACCAGCCATGGTACCTTATATGTAGTAGGCACTTTATAAACATTATTTAATTCAATTAATAATGAAAAATTCACATGAATGAATTAAAATAGCATTTCATTTGCTAAATTGAAGTTGAGATTTTTGGCTAAGGCTAGCCACTGTCTCCAGTTCTTTCTGATCATTAAAGTAACCTATAAGTGTGTGTACAAATATGCCACAAGTATATATCAGAACCGAAGCACTACGTTGTCTCTAGAAACTCTCAATTTGTATATCTGCTAGACATTTAGCTGATTGAATTCAGTATTTCTGCAAGGGGTTCATGCATGTAGAAACACCTGCCAAAGTTCTGGTTTTCTGACATATAAGTCATTTGTGCATAACCCCATGTTAGAACATAGATCAGTAGAGGCTAATAGGGCCATGGCTTCCCTGACTAGGAGAGTTATAGCTCCTCTTCTCAAAGTCCTCAAAGGAACCATTGTAAGATTGGGCAAGACTGGTTTGTTCCTCGCTCCCTCACATTTGTGTTCTCCCAGCCCACTACGAAAGTGTATAATAGGTATATGGGTTAGAAGAAGTTTAGGTTATGGATAAAGGATTGCTAATGGCTACTTCTTAGAAGGTATAGCATGTAAATCAGGTGATTTGCCTTCTGTTTTCTTGAATTCTGCAAACAAATGACTATTTAATTAAAGATATTAACTGAATATATTGGTAGAGTCTAGCTTTCTGATGTGAAATCTAAGACTGGAATCTAGTGAGATAGGGTTCTATGGAGGTTTGGTACTCATTCTTAGAATCCCAAATATGCTACTTACTCAATGTGTCACTTTAGAATCAATACTTGATTGAATGAACCAATGAATGGAGCGAAAATACAACACCACTTACTAAGTATTAACGTGGCAGGTACTGGGCAGAGCATTTGGTATTCAAATACAAAAGTTCAGTAATCCCTGTTTAGGGAGCTTATATTCTAACAGGGAGAGGCAATGCATATATGGAAATAGTGACCAAGGGGAATTTTGCTCTTGGAAGTTAGGGGAACCACATAGCAGTCAGTACTCATGCCCTTTCTGAAGTAATAGTAATTTTGATTTTGTTACTCTACAGGAGCTCCAAATTGACAAAATGAGGGTGGCGGGACAGATGGCAAGGAATTTGGGTGGATGGTTGATTAGAATGCAAATCTCAGGCTGGTTTAATATAGTGGACAAGGTGAGATTACAATCACCAGTCAGCATTGTGTTCAGTCCTAAATTGAAGTTCTAAAGCTAAATAGATTATCTCCTCCCAGGGAAGAAGAGTAGTGCTCTCTGGATGTCCAATCAGGTCCAGTTTGGTGGTGGTGGGAAGTGGTAAGGAAGACAATGAGATATCTGACTGGACATATCATTGAAGTGAAGCATGATGTGAAGTTTCCTAACTATAAAAAAGTTAGATAAAACATTTCTGTCATGAAAAAAGAAAAAAAAAACATTTCTATCAAAGTCTCAATTTTTTTTCTCTTGAAAATGAGGTTGTGGAACCAATCTCGAGGGTATCTTCCAGCTCTAGTCTATTATCCCTAGGTACATTTATTCTGTCGGTTTAAAATATAGGCATAACTTAGCTAAACAAACAAGTTCATTATGAAATTGAGGGAGTTTGAAACTGGACAATTTAATGCAAAGGAAGTCAATAAACACAAACTGTGGTTTTGTTTAGCTTTCTATTGCCAAAGGTAATGATGTCAATGAAGGCTTTTGTTTTATTCAGAGATAGTAGTACATGAAATTGCTTCTATGGAATTGGTACCCTAGTGCAAAATATAAGACTTGTGAAATCTGAGCATTCTAATTACCCAGTAACTACATATCAAGGCAGAAGCCTTTAATTAAACAAGCAATTAACCTTGGCAATAGAAGGAGCAACAAAACTTAACTTATTGATTTGCTAATTGTTCTTCTCTGTGAATTTTAGCTGTTGAAGGTACAAATCTAGAGAGAGGGGTTATTCTTTCATGTGCTCTTTGTCACTTCGATTTTGTCAGTCTTCATTCCTTTCTAAGTCATCCTTTTATTCCTTCTTCAATTCCTGAAAAGACAATGCTGATTGTTTTTAGGACTCCAAGTAGACGGCACTAGTTGCCAGGTATGCAATCCTTTTTTCCTATAAGAAATTGTGCAATTGTACATTTTAAAGAGCCAGGTTGTTATTATTTCTAAAACAAACTTAGTTCCACTTGATCTTGATGCTGGAAAAAAATAAACAAAATCTATCATCTCTTTGGTTATCACATTATTTCCTTATATCCCTACTCCTTTTGGAGGAAATGTCATCTTAATTAAAGCAAATGGTCAGTACTCCTATCCTCATTGTTGTAAATTCTATACATTATCAAAACCATCACTAAGAATCACTTAATGATTCAACAGTTGTAGAAATAGAAACTCAAAACCTGTTCCCAGGGGTTGTCCCAGGGAGAGTTTTCTGCTCTTCCCCAGGATCTTTGTAAGTGAATTAAATTGGTCGATATCATCTAAACAGCATGGTGAGAAACAACACCATCATACAAGGTGATGGTTTGGGGTTTATGCTAACGATTTTTCAAGACAAAAAAGAGTTTGTAAACCAAGAGGAGATTAGGGGAAATTTACGATTGGGAAAAGTTTCTGACACAAACAGATTTTACAACCTTTTCAATCTATACGTGAAAGCTTCAGACTTTCTTTTTCAAATGTGGCTAAAGAGAAAAATGTGAAATAATGGCTAGATCCCTCACTGATTTCACATTTCCTTTAGAAAGTTCTCAGAATATAATTTTCAAATTAACTTATTAGTTATGCAAAATAGCACAATGGAGGAATTTCCATTGGAGTCCTGCTTCTCTGGTCTCATCAAGGTGTGTAGGTGATACTGCATTGTGCCAGGGGATCAGAACCTCTGCAAGGTCCCCCTAAACTGGAAATACTGAGTATTTGGGTTCAGCAATATATAACAGACCTATTTTCTCAAGAAGTAAATTGGAAGAGGATCAGTAGAAAGATGGACAAAGGTTTTGATTCTAGCAAAGTTCAATTGGGTCTTGGAAGGGTTAAATAGAAGATCTAACAAAAAGAATATAAGGAGGAAGATTAAGAGGAAGAACATTAGAAAAAAAGAATGGAAAAGAGAAGGAAGAGATAGATGAGAAGGAAAGAAAAGGTAGAGAAGAAACAAGTAAAGGGGAATGAGTAGGGAAAAGAAAAGTAATAGGAAAAGAAGGAGTAGGAGGATGGAAAGGAGTAGGAGGATGGAAAAGGAGAAAAAAAAGGAGAACAGGAGGCAAAGACGAAAGGAGAAAGAGGAGAAATCTGAAAAAGCTGTTTCTTCTGTCTTCCAGTCTGCTATTAGTCCAACAACCAGTCAGGGCAAGGTTAGCCTAGAATGCCTTCTTGATTAATTCTGAAAGGCACCAATATCAGAACAGTTTTAACTCTTTCACTTTGAGTGCTGATTAAACAATATTCAGTAATGTATGAAGCCAAATATCTCTGCTTCATTTCTGTGAAGAACAGGGTAGGGAGAAAATATATGTTTTATTATTAAACATCTTTAATCCAAATGCTGAATATTATTAGCAGCTTTTGAAGGCACAAAATATACCTAAAATGCATGGAATAGTCTAAACAGAGTTATAAATCCAAAAAACCAGAGACCAGAGCATGAAAACTATACATTCTAAATTTACATGTCAAACTGAATGGGGTGAGGGAGGGTGCTTTGTCTTAAGGGAAGACCTGTGGAACATGAAAACTATCCTTTTGTAGCTAGGCTACCCAATAAAAATAATACTGTGGATAATGAAAGCACTAGGTCTACATCTGATAATAGTATTTTCTGGACAGATGCTTCTCCCCCACTTTTACCAATATGCTGTTTGATGTTTGATATTCTCTCTTTCTCTCTCTCTCTCTCTCTCTCTCTCTCTCTCTCTCTCTCTCTCTCTCTCTCTATCTCTATCTCTCTCTCCCTCCTCCATTCTCTTCTCTTTTCTCTTTCCCATGTTTGTGTGACTCTCTCATCCTCTCAATCATCTACTTTAATCTAAACCAAACAGATAAGCATAGTACAACACACCATGATGAACAGACCATTTTGGAAAGGAAACATATTTCAGATGTGAGATAAGGCAGTGAGAAAACAGATTAATTCATATATATGTGTGTATACACACACACGTCCATATGTGTGTGTGTGTATATATGTATATACCTATATATATTCATATATATGTATATATGTGTGTATATATGTATATATATGTGTGCATATGTGTGTGTATGTGTGTGTGTGTGTATATATATATATACATATATATATGTATATATATATATATATATATATATATATATATATATATTTCCTGGAGCTAGACCCTCACAATACCGAAGGAAATCATATAACATATCCTACTCTCCTGTTTTTAATTGAATCCCAAATGCAATTTTTCTTTTAAGGGTGGAAAGCAACAATCTCCACCACTATGACTGAAGGGTGAGCAGCAGCAATTTCAGATTACATTTGTCTTGATTAGAGAAGTAGAAATTAATCACCTTGGTTTCCATTACCCCCCCCCAATTTCCAACATTCAGAAGGAAATAATAAAATTATAAACATCCTTTTCTTCAGGATGTTTTTAACTAACTGTTGGATGTAGCCTTCCTTTCTTTGCTGCTCATTCATTTCACTGGAGACTTTAGTAAAAGAAATCAATTCTGGGCTCATTAACACCCCCCCCATATATATATATATATATGATATATATATGTATATATATATGCATATATATGTATATATATATATATATAAGATATATATATATATATATATCTTCTGAATAAATATACAAGGCCATAGACAAGGCAATCAATGTGACTTTTTCGTTTTCCATGAACACAATCCTATACTCTCTTCCTCTCTTCTCCTTGTCCAACCCTCTAGGTCAAAGCTGGCCTGATTATATTTGGTTTTTTTTTGGGGGGGGGGGATGTAACTGAAGGGAGTC
>JAQQSV010016706.1:0-11774 GCA_028646515.1 Pseudochirops corinnae | reverse complement strand
ATACTAGTTATCAGAAACCTAAATTTAAAGGGAATTTGGGACTAAATAAAACTAAATGATTTTCACTTTAATTTGCAATACTTGACAATCTTAATTTAATAATCACCTACTGAAATCCAAGACTAAAATTGTCCTAAGGTTTGTTGGTCAATATGTAGATAGTGCCAAGTGATAACAATGGCTTTTGTTCTTGAAACAGTTCCTACTTTCACTCAAATATTATTTTGGGGGAAATGATAATTTCCAAATTTATATAAATAGCTTTGCAAATTGGACACTGGCTATATGATTAAGACCTCTTTAGCATAAGGCAATACAAGTATGTTCCCTATGTAGGAATGTGGACACAGCTTCTGTTTTAGGGTTGTCTTGCTTAACCAGCCTGGTGCTTATTGAATACTCATTCTCTTTTGAGGTAAAACTCACAAAATCGAACTTTCTTTCAGTTCTGAAACGCAGTCTTTCAGTTATGAAACCTATTTAATCTTTTCAGGGTCCAGAAAGTTATTTGATTGACCACTCTGAGTTTTAATCTCTCAAGTTCTAAAAATCTTTGACTACAAATACACTGCCCTCTCAACCATTTCTCTATGCCCAAACAGGTCCTCTTGATCCATTCGTTTGAGTGGTAATTCTCTAACAATCTTTGTTCTTGCATCTTAGTGGTAATATTATTTCTTTACACATAGATTTTATCCTTTTTTTTATGCAAAGTTCTTTTTTTCTGTACCCCTCCCCCTTCAGCACCCAAAATATTCTCATACAAAAGGGGGTTTACTTTACATTCCTCATAAGCTGCATTCCTCTTTTCCCTGTATTCAAAGGTTCATTTTCTACTCCTTTCACAAATAAACTTCTTATATCTGGAAGAAGCAGTCCTTGGGGAGTAAAGATAGGGAAGTAAAAGTAGGGACTTACTTGAGCTCTCCCCCAAATCTTCCCAAATACCTGTGAAAATGACTCTAAAGAAATTCTAGAGTAGCAGAACCCACAAAATGACAGAGTGAAACAAATTTCCAGTCCAAGACCACTTGGAAGGTTGAAAGGAAAGGTCTGTTGCACCAGTGTGAGAGAACATGATCCAATGTTCATGGTGCTGGCACAGAAAGACCAGGAGCAGGTCTCAAGGGCACTGAATCACTGGCAGCTGTGGTGGTTTCCAGACTTCTCAACCCACAAATGCTAAAGACAACTTAGGTCAGCAGGAAAGGTCTGTTGGAACTGGGTGAGAGAGGAGTGCATTCTGGCCAAGCCCCAGGGCTATGGCTGCAGCACAACAGCAGTGGTTGCTTCCAGAGCTCTCAGTCCACAGATGGTCTGAGGTGGGGGGGTTTGAGTGGTTGATCAGAGGGGCATTGCAGGGATCTCTTTGCTGGCACTGAAGCAAGATTTTCTTGGTTGGCCCTGTTTGGATGTGGGTTGCAATCCTGGAATGAGAAGGAGTACTAGTATGATGGAGCTTGTGGTGGCAGTGGAGAAGGAATCCTCTTCATAGTTCTAAGGCAGAGGAGTGCTTGTGGGCACTCACAGATTAGAGTGCAGGTCAGGAGAGTAGTAAATATCTCTCCTTTGATCATACACAACCTTGGAAGAAATGAAAATTTACAAGTCCCTAGAAATATTTCTGAAAACAGTTGCCTGAAGCTTGGAACAGTATGCCCTCCAACCTGGAAGAAGAGTTCTACCTTAGCAAAGAACTCAAAAGTCACGTAACTGGGTGAGAAAATGAGCAAACTGTGCAAAAAAAAAAAAAGCAGACTATAGAATCTTACTTTGGTGACAAGGAAGATCAAAACATACAACCAGAAGAAGACAACAAAATCATAGCTCCTAGATTGAAAGACTCCAAGAAAAATATGAATTGGTCACTGGCCATGGAAGAGCTCAAAAAGGATTTTGAAAACCAAGTAAGAGAAGTAGAGGAAAAAGTGGGAAGAGAAATGAGTGATGCAAAAAATCAGAAAAATGAGTCAACAGCTTGCTAAAGGAGACTCTAAAAATTCTGAAGAAAATAACACCTTAAAAAATTGACTAACTCAAATGGTAAAAGAGGTCCAAAAAGCCAGTGTGGAGAATACCTTAAAAGTAGCATCCGCCAAATGGCAAAGGAATTTCAAAAGCTCACTGAAGGAAATAATTCCTTCAAAATTAAAATGGAGCAAATGGAAACTAATGATTTTATGAGAAATCACAAAATTGTAAAACAAAACCAAAAGAATGAAAAAAATAGAAAACAATGTGAAATATCTCACTGGCAAAACAACTGACCTGGAAAACAGATCCCGGAGAGATAATTTAAAAATTATTGGACTACCTGAAAGCCATGATCAAAAGAAAGAGCCTAGATATTATCTTTCAAGAAATCATTAAGGAAAACTAACCTGATATTCTAGAACTAGAGGGTAAAAGAGAAATGGAAAGAATCTACCAATCACCTCCTGAAAGAGATCCCAAAAGGAAAAATCCTAGGAATACTGTAGCCAAATCCCAGATTTCTTGGGTCAAGAAGAAAATATTGCAAGCAGTCAGAAAGAAATAATTCAAGTACTGTGGAAATGCAATCAGGATAACTTAGCAGTTTCTTCACTTAGGACTTAGAAGACTTGGAATATGATATTTCAGAGGTCAAAGGAGTTAGGATTAAAACCAAGAATCACCTACGCAGCGAAATCAAGTATAATACTTCAGGGGGGAAATGGGCATTCAGTGAAATAGAGGACTTTCAAGCATTCTTGATGAAAAAATCAGAGCTGAATAGAAAATTTGATCTTCAAGCATAAGAAACAAGAGAAGCATGAAAAGGTAAACAGGAAAAAGAAATCATAAGGGACATATTAAAATTGAACTGTTTACATTTCTACATGGAAATATGATATTTATAACTCATGAGACCTTTCTCAGTATTAGGGTAGTTGAAGGAAATACACACACACACACACACACACACACATATTAGGGGGAAGGGAGGTAATAGAAGGGAGGGCAGACTGGGGAAGAAGGTAATCAGAAGCAAACATTTTTGAGGAGGGACAGGGTCAAAGGAGAGAAGAGAATAAATGGATGGCGGGAGAGGATGGTGGGAAACATAGTTAATGTGTTACAACATGACTGTTAAGGAAGTGTTTTGCATGAATACACATGTACAATCTATATCGACTTGCTTGCCTTCTCAATGAGGGTGGGTGGGAGGAAGGGAGAGCATGTGAAACTCAAAGTTTTAAAAACAAATGTTAAAAATTGTTTCTACATGCAACTGGGAAATAAGACATACAGGCGATGGGGTATAGAAATCTATCTTGCCCTACAAGAAAGTAGAAGGGAAGGGGATAAGAGAAGGAATGGGGGTGACAGAAAAGAGGGCAGACTGGGGGAAGGGCTAATCAGAATGCAAGTTCTCTTAGAGTGGGGGAGGGGAGAAATGGAAAGAAAATTCAGAATTCAAAATGTTGTCGAAGGGAATGCTGATAACTAAAAATAAATTAATTAACAAAGTAAAAAAAAAAAAGCAGTACTGAACATAAGTTTTCCAAGTTTCTCTCAATTCATTATTTATTATGGCATCATAGTTTTTCATTATATTCATATACCACAATTTGTTTAACTATGCCCCCCAACTAACAACTCCTTTCCTTCCAGTTCTTTGCTGCTTCAAGTATGTTTGGGAGCTTTCCTGCTCTATTTGACTTCTTTGGAGTATATACCTAGTAAAGTATCACTGGGTCAAAGGGAACATATCATTTAGTGACTTTTTAATGTAATTCCAAATTATCTTCCCGAACTATCAAACTAATTCACAAATATACTAACAATTTCAACTTCCTACAGCCCCAGCAAAATTTGTCATTTTTGTCTTTTTTCCATCTTTGCCAATACGATAAGTATGAGGTAAAAACTTCAAGTTGTTTTAATCTGCATTTTTTCTTATTATTAGTGACCTAGAGAATCCTTTCAAATAGTTGTTGGCAGCCTGAATTTCATTTAATTTTTAAAAAATTCTTAATTTAAACAAAAATACATTTTTTTCATACACACAACAGAACACAAGATTATTAATGACACCATGAATCTCTTTTCAAAACAAACAAAAACTTTCCATACTATTAGAGCCATCTAAAACTGATTACCTTGAGAGACAGGGACTTTCTCCTCCTTGGAGGTTTATTTGAATCGGTCCTTTTATCAGTTAAAACTATGTGACAAGTGGATTCCTCCTTTTGTATGGGCTGGACTGGCTGGCTAATGGGGTCCCTTTTCAACTCCCTCACCCTAACAGAGGAAACACTAAAAACTAGAAGAATGAGAAGTTCTAAGGATTTTAAAGTGAAACAGTTCGAGTCACTTGTTCAAAGGCATAGGGCACAAGAGGGAGGATTTGAACCTTACTCCCATGATTCTAGGATCAGTTCTATTTCCCTAGTACTACACTGCCTCCTTATGGGGAAAGGGATTGTGTCCACGCTCTTTGCCCAGCTTACTGAACAAGCATCTGAAAAAATATTGCTGCCTCCTCACCTGTCCTAAGGACACTTCCTGAAGAGCAAACAGCAGTGTTTTTCAGGATGAGGGAGAATTTTTTTCAAGGACTTAATGTATTCCCTGATTATATCCTTGGTTTTTCTCTGGGTTCCTACTATGAAAATCAGCCCAGCAGCAATTTACATCCCAGCGCTTCTCCAAAGGGTTAATACAATGGCTCCACTGTGTCAGGGATTGCTGTCTTCAGGATATCAGAGGGGTATCTATTTTCTAATCAACAGAGAGAAATTTAAGCTGGATAAATCCTATTAATGCTGATGGGAGTTACATGCATTAATCTCTGACACAGGCTGTGATGGGGGTGGAGAGGCAGGACTCCAGGGCAGAAGCAGATCTCTTGGGCTAATATTTGGTGGAACAAATATATGAAAAAAAAAAAAAAAGTATATTCCTTTAGATAACTTTTTTTTTAACTCCAAGGTCCTTTTTTTTTCAATGTGGTTCAGGGGAACCTCCTGTGGCCAATTGTGGGTTGAAGATAATTAGCCTTTAATTATCACCAGTTACATTTTCACCTGTTCTACTTGCAAATCCCCAGAACTTCTAGTTTTTCCAATTAGCTTCTTCATACCCCAACAATGGAGTATGGGGAAGTAGCCTTTCCCTTTGGGAACTAACCCTTTATCCGCTAACCTTTCCAGCTTTATTTCATCTCCTGCTAGGATACCCTTGAGAGAATCAACTTGCTATTTATACACACAAACACATATGTATATACACACACACACATATACATCCATATACACGTATGTATGTATACAATAGTTATCTAGAATGTATCAAAATGTATCTAGAATGAAGGAGATGATCCAGTTCCACGAAGGGAATGCTATATCTGGGGAAAAGACAAATAAGAAATGGAAAGGATGGAATTAAAATCACTCAGATCAGCAAGATCCATATTTGGAGCTGAAAGAAGAGATTTCTGTTTTTCCTTGTTATTTACTAAGATTTAGACCTGGAAGGGACCCAAGGGAGTTAGTTCAAGCCCTCTATTTTACAGCTGAGGAAACTGAGGCCTGAAGGGGTCAAACAAGTTTTCTGTGATGACATAAGTATTACAGACGGGGGCCAGGATTTGAATGGAGGCTCCCTGGAGTCAAATCCTTGTTTTATATGGATAACAGACAAATGCCACACTTTGAGAACAGAACGAGATTTCTGTCTTAGATAAGGTTACTGTACTTTGCTTGTTTATTTTCGGTTTTGTTTGTAATCCCCTGTCAGGGTGCTGTAACTTTCTCATTCTAGCAAGACACAAAGAGCCTGGCAGCTAATCCCACCTCTAAGAAAGCTAACTATTTGTGAAAATGCCTCCTGAGAAATGTAAAAAAAAATAATAATCAGGAGTCAGGTGAAAAATCCCACTTCAGAGAGGAGCAATGAGAGGAGGGCAACAGAGAAGAGAAGCTTAAAATGAGCCACTCCTCAGCTCAATTAAAGAGCAAAGCCCAAGGGAGAAAGAAAGAGAAAAAAATCAACCACAGGGAATCTGCAACTGCAAACCTTTTGTGATTCTCCTCCATACGTCAACTCCTGAGCACAGCCTAGAAAAACTCTTCTAGAATAGTGGGCAACATAGTTCTGGGAACACACTCTCATTAGGATGCAAATCATTTAGCAGGATGCAAATGACTTAACAATAGCATGTTCCAGATTCCCAGAGTAAATAATTTCCATTTCCATTATAGCATACGAAGCAAACACTCATAAATCGTCCTTGAAAATTACAGTACTGACTTAGGACACTTTGACCTGAGGACACATTTTCTCTCATTCAGTCTCACTCTGAAGCAGGTAAATAGAAGAGTGGAGCTTTCATATTGCTAGGGTAGACATTAAGGACAGAGGACATTAAGTAATAGGCCTATATCCCACATCTGGGAGTAGAACCCAAGTGTCCCAAGCCAGCAGCTTCTTGCCAGCTTTCTATCTGACTTTTTATGTGACCTACTCAAAAGGGGGAGGCTGGGTGGCAGAGAGTAGGGCATGGGGGAATTGAAAATATATGAAACCTGGCTTGTAAATCTGCCTCTGATACAAGTGATCTAACCACAGGAAAGTCATTTGAATGTTCTGAGACTTTGTTTCCTCATTTGTAAAAAGGAGTGGGAAAGAAGGAAGGGAGAAAGAAAGGAAGGAAGGAAAAAGAGGGAAGAAAGGAAAGAGGCAGTGAAGGAGGAATGCAAGAAGGAAGAAAGGAAAGGAAAGGGAAGGGAAGAGAAGGGGAGGGGAGGAGAAGGGGAGGGGAGGGGAAGGGAAGGGAAGGGGAGGGGAGAGGAAGGGAGGAAGGGGGGAAGGGGGGAGGGGAAGGGGAAGGGGAAGGGGAAAGGGAAAAGGAACGGGAGGGGAAGGAGAAAGAAACAAAGAAATAAATTATTAAAACTATAATTCTGAAAACTGGGTCCTGAGAGTTATTTGCTTGAAACCACAGGTAGTGAGTGGCAGGTTCAAGATTTGAACCTAGTTCTTGTGAATCCCATGCCTTTCTTTCTGCATCGACCTGATCACATGTAAAAAAAAAACATGTGAAGTACTTTGCACAACTTAAAGTATTAGATCAATAAAAGTTAATACCATCATCATTTCTGAAGTATTAGCTTAAGAATCTTGTTAACACAACATTTGGCCTTTGAGCATATAATATCCTTTTTATTTTAAAAAGAATATAATAATGAAGCATCTTTTATATTTCTGCAGCATCAAAGAAAGCGTCTCTCAGAAACACGAGCGAACGTGGCTCAATGCTACACTCCTTTAGAGAAAGGACGATTTAGTAAATCACAAAAACAGAGTCTGTGTGGATGGCTCCAGTTTCTGACATTTTCTGTTGGTGAGACAGGGAATGGGAGCGAGTTCTTATTTACGGAAGAAGGGGCTTCTCTAGCTCCCTTGAATCCCTCCCGATGCATGTGTATCTATTCCAAAAGGTTAGAGCAAGCAGGAAGGTAAGATGCAAGTCTTGGATGGAGAGAGATGCAGTTATCCCTTCCACATTGTAACTTTTTCCTTTGTGGTTTCTTTATATCATGGATCGTCATAAGAAAAAAAATGTAATTTTGGGGGAGTTTTGAAGAAGCCGTAGATGATTCCTGAAGGCCAGCAGATGACACAGAGTCTGTGACCAGATAACGAGCCCCAATTTTACAATAAAATACTGTAAATACCCCTTAAAAGAAAAAAAAAATCAGACTTCTTCTCTGGTACAAAGGGAGGGTCAAAAAATTTTACATGGATTTTCCAGGTCATGGGCCGTGCCCCCAACCCTTTCCAAGATGTGGAAAGGATAACTGTAGTAGGCATGCATGATTTTGTACCCATTTAGGGAAGGTGCGTCAGGGACCTTAGAGGGAAGTGGAATCAGTAAGTGTTGATCCCTCTAGGGAAACTTCAATGCTTTCCGCAATGACCGCAGTAGGACATTTCTCCTGGAACTCACATTCAGACATTTGTAAGGTCACAGAATTGGAGAATCGGAAGAGATTTTAGAGATCACTACATAGGAATCCTTATCTCATCAGTAATACACTATGGCACCCCTCTCTAAGAAGCAATGATTTGACTTTTGCTTCTATGCAGCATCATGGAGGGGAAGAAGAGCTGGATATGGAGTCTGAGGACCTAGATCTGAATTCTGATTCTGCTGACTCTGTGACCTTAGGAAAGTTACTTATGCTCTATGGCATTCTGTCTCTCCTACTGTTAGATGACAGAGATTAGGGTAACGGCCTCTAAATAATCCTCCAAAAGTAAATGTGTGATCTCGTTACCTGCAGTGGCAAAGAATTCACTGCTCCAAGTGGCAAGCATTTGCCTTTTTTTGGATGGCTTTAACAATTTTGAAGTTTTCCCTTATGTTAAGACATAAAAGGCAGTGGTTTCCTTTTCAATCTCATGCATTTTATTATTATGCACTTAAAAACATCATTCCGAGAAGGGTCCACAGCCTTTATCAAATTGCTGAAGTATACCACAACACACCTGCAAAGTTTCCCTGTTCTAAGAAAAGATACAAAGAAAGTTGATTAGTTATATTGGTGGAGGAAGTTTCTTCATCTGGCAGTTCCCTAAACCAAGGAAATGTCAGGTCTAATCTCTATTCCTACTATGCTAGTATTCACTCCGCTCTAAAAATGCCACCCCATGGTTTCAATTTTGCCCTTGACAGCTACATATGCCCTCTCCCATAAGACAACCTTTCACATATTTTATGGTGTCTATCATGTCTCCTACTTTCCAAGGCTAACTGCCCTTAGATCCTTTAATCAATTCTTTTATGAAAATCCCTGGCAGGGTGTGTGGCTGATGGCTCCTGTCTCTTGGCTTCAAAGCAATGCAGTACCCTGGTTCTAACAGAGCCATCCTTTCTGGGCATTGCTAAATGCCATTTGGTCTGTCTATCACTTTTGATTCCCAGAAACCAAAACCTTTACTGTATGCCATGGTTTTCTTTCACCCGTCTCCAGAATAGTAATTCTAAGGTCTTGTTTAGTGCCTCCCATGGATGTCTCCATTAATCTTAAGGACTGTTAGGACACTTTCAAAATTCAAATTCAAAACTCAAAATAAAATGATCTAAACTTACGGCAAATTCCTACTATGAGCCATTCAAAAGAAGAATCATAAATGAGGCCGCTAGGCCTCATGTGGCCAGAAATACTCCTGAGTTCATTTTGAACCAGATTAAAATATATTTGAGAAATATTTAACAAAATACATAAAAAATACAATAAAATATAGCTAACATTCATATGTGTTTCTCTAAGTCAATGTGTACTCACGGCAATGTATGTATGGTTTAATGCCCCTCATTTTGATTTGAGCTTGACACCACTGCCTTATCGGATTTGGAAGGGAAGAACATGGAAAAAACAACAGGGAAGAATGAGAGGGTAACACCTGTACCTAAAACATGGAAATTGATTACTAGTTAGTTTCTGAGTGATTAATAGAATTATAAAACTTCAGATTTGTAAGAGACCCAAGAGATCTTATATACCAATTCCTACCCAAAGTATAAATCATGTCTGTAACATCTCTGACATTTTGTTATTCAGCTCAAGATTGAAGAACTCTGTTAATAGGGATGTGATGACCCCCTAAAGCAGACTCTTCCATTTTTGAACAACACTAATTATTAAGACATTTTTCCTTATTTTGAACTACTTTGGTTTCCCTGCAATTTTCACCAATTAGTCTCAGTATGCCCTTTGGGTCTAAGCAGAATAATAAAGATAACTAACAGTTATGTGCCCTTTTAAAGTTCCCAACACAACTTGACACACGTTGTTTTGTTTAAGCCTCACAAGAACCGGCTGAAGTAGATGCTGCAGCTCTTATTTTTATTTTAAGGAAAAGGAAAGTGAGGTATAGAAATATCGTGATGGAACAAATCGACTCCTATGTGATAGCTCTTCAGATATTTGAAGAGAGAAATCATGCTCACTGCATTCTTCTCCCCCCACACCCTAAACACATCCTATTTCACTCGACATTAGTTGGTATGTCTTCCCAGAGTCCTCTGAATCTGGCCTAGTCAGCATTTCTGAAACTCACATTCACGTGCCACATTTTGTTAAGCCCCTTCCCCAACCGATGGGCTGCCTCTGTGTTTCTGTTTCTTTGCTATTCTCCCAATGTGCCGATTATCTATCTATCTATCTGTCTGTCTGACAGTATGTTATGTGGGAAGCATAAAGGTTGGCAATGGGAGGAGGCTAATACTTTAAAACTTTTTATATACAACATCGTTTGGTCATGCCACCATGTGGAGGTTTCTTGGCAAAGGTACCAGAGTGGTTTGCCATTTCCTTTTCCAGTTCATTTTACAGATGGGGAAATTGAGGCAAACAGGGTAAAGTGACTTGCCCAAGGTCACACAATAAGTATCTGAGGCCAGATCTGAACTCAGGAAGATGAGTCTTCCTGATTCAAGTCTATCCACTGTGCCATCTAGCCACCCGTAATGCTTCAAATGCATGCTGTTTATATATTATTATTCTTGGTTAATGATTTTTTAGAAAGTTAGCTTTTTTTGTTTGCTTCTGTTCTTTTTTATTCATTTTTTTATGAGGGATGGTGTTGCTTGGGGTAGATGAGAGGGTATATTTGAGTGTAAAGAAAATGGATAAAACAAAAGATAACAATTCTGCAAAGTAAAGAATAGGGCTGCTCAGATTCCATTTGCACCCACTGCTGTATTATACCGTGTGGACACTCTTTGGCTCTATAAGGATAAAAACATGGGAGACGACTATTTGGTCTTTTCACTGTTGCTCAGACAGATCGTTTCTTGAAATGTCTCCCATACATTAAGGCCAAATATGGAATGGCCTGGAGTATTTTTCCAGTCTCTCATTCTAGTCTGGACTTTCACTGTCAGAGATATGACATGCAAATGGTAAATGAGCCTCTTTTGATCCTTCCCCTAAGAGTTTCAGTAGAATACTTTGCAGAAATAAGAGGAGAAAAACAGTTGAGACCTGTTAGAAACAAAAACGTTTTTGTTCCGAATTTTTAAGCACTGTTTCATTCCAAATATAGCGACATTAGACTCACATCAAGCTTTGGATGTGAAATTGCACTCGTTCAAGTGTTTCATTTGGCAGGAACACAAGAGAGAATATAATTTACCAAGAAATGTTTCTCCCTGACTTCCTTATAAAGTGGAGAATTCATTACCAGTAGATAGAAGTGCAACAGTTTCTTTACTAAGACTGGGGATAGTTCTCTCTTTACTCTTTCCTTTAAGAATCCCCATTTCCTACCTATATGAACATGTGATAAATTATAAAAATCCTTGTGGGGTGGGGTGGGGAAAGACAAGGGTTTTGTTTTGTGATTCTGCACCTTGAACTTTTCTTGAAGTTTTCAAATGAATTTCTGAGGGCCTTGTGCCCCTTCCCAGTAGTGTCTATGTTCTTTAATGGAATACATTTGGCAGACAAGTGATGGAATGAAATAGACTGAAGGATAAGTCCTTTTTTTCTATTCCATATTAAAAAGACGTTTTTTTACATTTTCTACAAGCGTTCCTTTTTAATGTCTAGGACCATGGCTTTGAATGTTTTATGATATATATGCTTTATGACCTTAGGTCATGTAACAGCAAGCACCCTAGTATACCTAGGGCGGCTACTAGCACAGGTTCTTAGATCTGCTTTTCTAAAGGAAAGCAACTCAAAATGGGTTAACAATCTTACTTTAATCAAACATATTATTTAACTAGTTCAGGGGGA
>JAQQSV010016703.1:0-11775 GCA_028646515.1 Pseudochirops corinnae | reverse complement strand
GGGAGATGATGAAAATGTCAATTTAAATCTTATGGAATACTGACCTTGAGGAAAACAAAATATACATTTAGGGAAAAATGAATGTGAGCACAATATAAATGATAGAAAGCAAAAACAAATGGAAGAATTACTCTAATTAATTTATATTCCACTTTAAGGTTTCTAAAACATTGGAAATATTTTTATCAGGATCTTATCAGGTTAAAATCCTGTCTCTTAACTTAGTACTTTTGTGATCTTGCACAATCATAAATCCTCCTGAACCTGTTTTGTCATTTGTAGAATAATGGTGTTTGATAAATGATCTCTAAATTTCTTTCTATATCTACATCAAAAATGCTATTAGAAAGCATTCATTGACTAGGTGCTGGGGAGCATGACATTAACTCACAAAAATGGGTGAGGGGATTAATTATTTTTATTTTTATCTATGTTTGCCTAGTTCACTGAAAACTATTTTCCTTTTTCCCTAATTTCATTCTCAAATCTTCTCTACATCCTTTACATTAATGAATTATAAATATACTTGATAATTAAAGTCAAATGTTTACAGTTCTTGTAACACAAATATATGGTTGGAAAGGGGAGAAGCGAAGCTGCTTTTGTGTTTTGCGGGAAATCTTCAGTTCTCCAAGTTTACTGGAAGCGTTCCAAATAATCATAGAGCACACATGTCAATGAAATGAGCTGTCAGTTTCCTAAAACTTTGGATTTCTAAAACACCTTAAATCTCTGCTTCAAATGAATTTTCATGGGAAATAATTGAAGAAAATAATATTAAAGTTTATTGTTTGATTTAGGTAATGAAAATGCAAAAGTTCATGCATGTTGGTCAGATACCAAGCTCAAGGCACCACTAATGATGATTTCAAATATAGTAAATCATAATGGTCAAATAGGAAGATGGCTCAGTCTTTGCCCCCCACTAGAATATCACCACATTTCAGGTATATGGTGAATCAGTGGCCTCTTCTCGTGCCCAGAATGATTGCAAAATGATACTAATAAAAACAAAACTCACTCTACAAATCCTTAGACATTAAAAAAAAAACTCTTCCAAAACAGACTTGTTCTTTTTTAAAAATTACACTTGTTCTTTTTGTTAAGGTATAAGTTCCATAATTCTTACAGTTTTATTTTACTTGCTAATTTTTCCCAAGATAAAATCTCTATTTTCTTATATAGGTTTTTATGCTTAACATTTTCAAACTTTCACTTAAAAGTAAGAGAAATGATCTATTTCATATGTCCTTTATCCCTTGTGAGGGTGGATTTCTCTCTTAGGTCATGAATTATGCATTTAAATCAGCCTTTATTAATAAGATTGTAATTCAAATATTGGTGTTTTATTTTAATTTTAAATGTGTCTTCTTCTCCTATAAAGAATGTCCCTTGGAGGTCATTCTGTGCAGCACTAATTTGTGTACTGAGATAAATTTCAAATGAGTTATTTTTTAAGGCTCTAATATATTTCTTTTAAATTGGATGCTTAGCTTAAAGGTTGACACAAGATCAGCATATGCTTTTAACTGTGGAAATTTTGTGGAAGACAGTAGTTGGTTTGTCAATGCATTTACTTTGTGTATACTTTTGCCAATACATTTACTTCTTGTCTATTGATCTACACCTGTCCTATGAGATCACCATTTTATTTGTCTCCTCCTAATCCCTAAAGTATAGTATTTCATAGTCTGGAGTAAATTAGCAATGTATCAACCAAAGGACAAAAACATCAGTGTCTCCAGGACTCATAAGTCTAACTACATAGCATCCTTTATAAAATGGAAATTCACACACTGGGAAATGTTTCATCTTGTGAGTATTCAATAAATAGTAATTGAACCTAATTTAAGAGTTCATTTCTTTTCTAACTTTCATCCTTGACAAGTTCAGGTAGACATGAATCTGTGTTGATTTCTGTATGAATTCTGCACTTGGATCACCAGAAAGAGGAATGGTATTATGACAAGCAACACTTGAGAAACTGTTTAGTCTTTGAAGATCCTCTGAAACCCATGGAAAAATCACACACACTCTCACATCACTAAATACTAGTGAGTTAGAATACACCTGTAATCTCTGTGGCAATGGTGAACCTGTATTTCTAATGAGAGAGACATATTTAGTTGAGAGGGAGAGAAGGAGCAAGAAAGAAAGAGAGAGAGAGACAGAAAGAGAGAGACAGACTGACAGAGAGATGGACAGAGAGACAGAGAGAGAGAGATGTGGTGAGAAGAAGGGAGGGAGATAGCTGCAGACAGAGACAGAGACAAAAAGAGATAGAGAAAATAAATGAAATGGGAATATGGTAACACTTACTATGACACTGAGTTTGCCTAAAATCATATAACAAATTAGTCATAGGATTCAGGTATTATCAGGAACAAAAGGGAAATATGCAGGATAAATGATGGATCTAGTTTGAATCAGCTTTCCAGAAATCATTAAATTTTCGGCATATTTACACCTCAGAAATCAGCAAACTTACAAATTAGAGCTAATGCGTTATCATGTTATTATCATTTTCTAGGCTTAAGAACATGATGGAGAAAATATTAATTATTCAGATTAAATTTAAAAGTCACTTATGAGTTCATTCTCTCACCCCTACCGTGATAGCTAACCAGTAATGCAGCTAACCACTAATTACTAAAGATATGAAGAAATACAGTCCTCTTTGAGGAATTGAACATAGTTGGTCAAAGAAACTAATATATAAAGTAATCAGAGAACAGTATCAGAAACAGTAAATAAATGCAAATATATAGGACTATTTAGATAAGTCCTTTTGGAGTTAAGAGAAAGTAGAAATGAAATCAATTCTCACTGTAGCTGGAATCACAGTCAAATAACTCCTTTCCTCTTTCCTTTGGGGCTTTTTTCTTTGCTTTTTTAAGCATCAGTTTTATTTTGCTGATTTCTGACAAGAGTGCAAGCAAGCAGAAGGGTATAATATAGAAAGGTACAGTCACAATAACAACAGAGAACAGCTGGATGAACATTTGTACTTATAGCTATGGAAAGATAAAGGTCATGCCAAGACAGAAAAAAATTATGTTTATATTAAAGGCAATGTGTTTCCTAAATATTCTGATGGGGCCTCAATTTGGGGTTTTCTTCTCCAATACCTTTCCTCTAACCTTCTTGAAAAATTATATTCAAAACAACTCTCTCCAGGAGAAGATATGTGTCACTCCAAGACTATGTTCAGCCTAGCCCTGTATGTATCAGAATACAATGGTGAGACCAAAGGTAATAGGGATATGGGTGTGCACAAAAAGTATACATGAAAATGTCACTGGTATAAATTTCCATCAATAAATTATAATTGTAATATAATTTTAACCATGAGAGATGAAATACATACCTATATACCTATGTGCATATGTATACAACATGCATATACACATATGATTTTTACCTGAAGGATCTTTTAAATGCAATATTGCCTGTCATTAAATATTGTTTAAGTTCAAAAGGTAAAATAGTTTTGTGAGCAGAAAAGAAAAATCGACATAAAATTGGACTATATATATATGTATACATATACATATATAATATATATATTCTCTCTGTTCTTCCTTTCCTTCCCATCCAGCAAAAGGTTTGAAATGAAAGAGGATGGGGAAAAAAACACAATTCAGTAACACTCACCAACACATCAACTGAGTCTGACAGTGTGTTATGTTCTGCTGGGTGTGCCAGCCTCAAGTGATATGAACTTATGAACTTAACCTATTTCTTAATACTCCTTTTAAAAATAAAAAAAAAATATGACTCCATCTCTGTTCTTGGTAAAAGGGCTAAGATGGATTTTAAGGCATACAACAGGGAACAGCATGGAATCATTTCTTTGGAAACCTAAAAGAAATCTAATTAGCTACACAGTAATTTCAAAATTATCATATTTATACATATATGCATATATGTGGGTATGTATAATTATGAAGACCACACTTCATTATTTCATTCTTATACAGAATCTGGAAGTTATTATGACTCTAGATTCAACTGAGATTCATGCTTAATCTATGCATTTTAATATTTTGAATGGTATATCTCATGGCAATTTATATGTACACAAATCATGAAAGTAAAGATTAAGACACCAATAATGCACACATCAACTTCAAGTGGGGGAGAAACACAATCATCTCTGGCTTTCCCAAGCTTTAGTTATATAATTTATATGTTATCCTTAGACTCCTCCCTCCTCCCTCCTGCTGTTCACATTTTACTATTTATTAGCACCCCCTTCAAAAGGTGAATAGTAGAAAAAAAGTAAAATCAATCTATTTTGCTATATTGCACTGGTTTGGACAGAAGATTAAGTAAGAAAAGAAGATGAGCAATATCAACTAAAATAAAATTGTGAATTATCTATGGATTTCAACTTTCCATTTTATCCTTTGTCCTCATGTTTAGAAAACAACTGTTCATATCACTTAAGTTGTGCTGAGATGCAAAAGCCATGTAGGCCCCGCTGCTGAGACATTTTGAAATACTTGTTCTAGAAAGAGAATGAAGGTGAGAAGAAAACTAAAAATGTCGCAAGAATGTATCTAATAGAAATATTCATGAAACTCTGTGAATTTTTACTATACTGTGCTGCAAACTCAATAGATGTCAACAATATAGTATGTCACCTAAGAAAACTAATGAAATTTTAAGCTTTAGTAAGAGTAGAGTTAGTCAGCTAGCTGGGACAGTGGTTGACAGATCACAGCTTAGAGTCTGAAATATTTGAGTTCAAATCTGCACTCAGATATGTATTAGCTGTGTGAACCTGGGCAAGTCATTTAACCTCTGTCAGCTTCAGTATCCTCAACTATAAAAAGGGAGTGGTAATAGCAGCTACCTCCCAGGGTTGTCATAATCACCAAATGAAATAATATTTGTAAAGCACTTAGCATACTACATTATAAGTGCTTTGTTCCTTTCCAAAACTAGGGAGGTAACAGGCCTGACTTGCCATTCCTTAGTCAGAATATGACAGAATATTTTTTAAAGTTCCAGGCACTTTTGTAAAGGACATTGATATTTGTGGAAAGTGTACAGTGGAATTCAACCAAAATTGTGAAGGTACTTGATCCATGTCATTTAATTTAATTCCACATGAACATCCCTAATCAGACCTTCCAAAGAATTTACAGGAAAGAAAATTCATGAGAGGGGTGTGTGTGTGTGTGTGTGTGTGTGTGTGTGTGTGTGTGTGTGTGTGTGTGTGTGTTGAGGGAAAGACTTGGCATAATATCTACCCTGAGCAATTTGAAAAATTTTACATGGAAGAAGGAAGAGATGTCTTAGGTTTTACTTTAAAGGGCATCAACAGGAATAATGAGTGGTAGATGAGAAGAGACAAATGTAAGCATCATGTAAGGAAAAAAAATTCGTAACAGCCAAAGCTTTCCAAAAGCTTGATGGATCATATCAGTACAATGTTTTCCCTGACTACAGGTGATCAACTTAAGGTTAAATGACCAGTTATTAGATATGTGGTAGAAAGGATCATTATTCAGGTTAGGGTTTGTCTAGATCAGGTCTATAATACCTTTCAATACTGGTGAATTTTAGATTATGTGACTATAGGGATTAAACAAAAGAGATGTAATTAAATATTTTATGCCATTAGACCTGGCAAAATTTGGGAGCTATTTAAATGTGATAATGATGAAAGACTCAAAGAGGAGCCTAGAAAGGTAAACAGGAAAGAAAAATTATTATTCAATAAGATTAAACTGCTTACATCGCCACAGGAAGATGATACTTGTAACTCTTGAGAATTGTATCTCTAATAGGGCAGTTAGAAGGTGCATATATAGACGAAGGGTGTTGGTATAAATTGACTTTAATGTGATGATATTGAAAAGAGGGTAAAAAATATTGTACCAGGAGAAGAGGAAAGGGGGAGTCAGAATATGGTAAATTATATCACATGAAAAGGCACAAATGACCTACTACAGTACAGGGAAAGAAGGGAGGGGATGAGAATTGTTTGAAACTTACTCTTATTGGATTTAGCTCAAAGAGGGAATAACATATACATTCAGTTGGACACAGAAATTTATCTTACCCTATGGGAAAGTAGGAAGATAAATGGGAAAAGGGAAGGAGGAGTGCTAATAGAAATGAGGGCAGATTGAAGGAGGAGATGGTCAGAACCAAAACACCAGTGACAAGGGACAGGGTGAAAGGAAAGAGAAAAGTATAAGTGGGTGAAAACGGGATGGAGGGAAATGCACAGTCAGTAATGAAAACTGTTAATGTGAATGGGATGAACTCTCCCATTAAAAGGAAATGGATAGTTAGGTGGATTAAAAACCAGAATCCTATAATATATTATTTACAAGCAACATATCTTAAGCAGAGATGCACAAAGTCTATATGTAAAAGGCTGGAGCCCAATATATTATTCTTCAGCTGAAGTAAAATTAAAGCAAGGATAGAAATCCTGATCTCAGACAAAGAGAAAAGCAAAATAGATCTAACTAAAAGAGATAAGGAAGGAAACTACATTTTGCTAAAAAGGTATCATAGACAGTAAAGTAAAATAAATACTAAATATCAACCTTCCCCTCTCAGAACTTTATAAATTTAACTGCAAAATAAACAAGAAAGAAATTAATGAGGTGAATAGGATTTTAGAAAAGTTAGAAATGATAGACTTCTGGAGAAAATTTAATGGGGATAGAAAGGAACATACCTTCTTCTTGGTGGTACATGATACCTACACAAAATTTGACGATGTAGTAAGGCGTAAAACTTCACATTCCAATGAAGAAAGGCAAAAATAATATATGCATTCTTTTCACCTCAAGATGCAGTAAAAAAAACCAAAACATGTAATAAAGGACCATGGAAATCTAGACAAAAAATGGATTGGAAAATAGATTGTCTAATGCTAAAGAGTGAATGGAACAAGCAACAGATCATAGAATCAATAATTTCATCAAAGAGAATGACAATAATGAGACAACATGCCAAAACCTATGGGATTCAGGAGAAATTTTATATCTCTAAACACATACCTGAACAAAATAGGAAAAGAGGAGATCAATGAATTGGGCATGCAGCTAAAAAAGCTATAAAAAGAACAAATCAAAAATCCCCAATTAAGTACCAAATTAGAAATAGTAAAAAATCAAAAGAAAGATTAATAAAATTGAAAGTAAGAAAACTATTGAACTAATAAAACTAAGAGCTGGTTTTATGGAAAAAAAATCAATAATGGATAAATTTTGGGTAATTTGATTTACAAAAGGAAGAAGAAAACCAAATCACCAGTATCAAAAATGAAAAGGGTGAATATGCCATCAATGAAGAGGAAATTAAGGCAATAGTTAAGAGCTATTTTTACCCAATCATATGCCAATAAATCTGGCAATCTAAGTGAAATGAATGAATAATTACATAAAATATAAACTGCCCAGATTAACAGAAGAAGAAATATTATACTTAAAATATAATTTTAGAAAAAAATGAAATTGAACAAACCATCAATGAACTCCCAAAGAAAAAATTTCTAGGACCAGATGGATATACAAGTGAATTCTACCAAATATTTAGAGAAAAATTAATCCCAATACTATACAAACTATTTGGAAAAACAAATGAAGTCCTGCCAAATTCTTTTTTTTGACACAAATATGGTACTGATACCTAAAAAAGGAAGAACCAAAACAGGGAAAGGAAATTACAGACCAAGTTCCCTAGTGAATATTGATACAAAAATTTTTAGTTAAAATATTAGCAAAGAGATTACAGCAACTTAGCATGAGGATAATATACTATGATTAGGTGGGCTGGGGATGTAAGGCTGGTTCAATATTAGGAAAACTATCAGCATAATTGGCCATATCAATAGCAAAATTTACAGAATCATGATTTTCTCAATAGACGCATAAAAAAATCTTTGATAAAATACAGCACTCATTCCTATTAGAAACACTAGAAAGCATAGGAATAAATGGAGCTCACCTTAAAATGATAAGGAGTATCCATCTAAAACTATCAGCAAACATTATCTCTAATGTGCATAAGCTAGAAGCCTTCCCAATACAATCAAAGGTGAAGCAAAGGTTCCCACTATCACCTCTATCATTTAACATTGTACTAGAAATATTAGCTATACCAATAAAATAAGAAAAAGAAGTAAAAGGAATTAGAATAGGTGATGAGAAAACAAAACTATCACTCTTTGCAGATGATGTGATTTTATAATTAGAAAATTCTAAAGAATCAACTAAAAAACTACTTGAAACAATTGACAACTTTAGCAAAGGTTCAGAATACAAAATAAGCCCACGTAAATCAACAGCTATATATAATACCAACAAAATCCAGTAGTAATAGTTAGACAGATTTCATTTAAAATAACTGTAAACAATATAAAATATTTGGGAGCCTACCTGCCAAAATTAATGCAGAAATTACATAAACACAATTATGAAATACTTTCCACAGAAATAAAGTTTGAACTAAACTGGAAAAATATATATTGCCCCTGGGTAGCCTGAGCCAATATAATGAAAATGATAATTCTTCCTAAATTAATTTACTTATTCAATACCATAACAACCAACAACCAAAAACATTTTATAGAGTTAAAGAAAAATAAGGAATTCCATCTGGAAGTACAAAAGGTAAAGAATATCAAGGGAAATTTTAAAAAATGCAAATGAAGGTGGCCTAACCCTACTAGGTCTAAATTTATATTATAAAGTGGTAATCATAAAAAGTATTTGGTACTATTTAAAAAGCAGAGCAATGGATCAGGAGAATAGATTAGGTACACAAACACAATAGTCAACAACTATAGTAATCTACTGTTTGATAAATCCCAAAACTCCAGCTTCTGGGATAAGATATCACTATTTGACAAAAACTGCTGAGAAAACTGGAAAATAGTATGGCAGAAAGTAGGTATAGGCCAATATCTTACACTGTGTACCAAGATAAGGTTGAAATGGGTACATGATTTAGACATAAAGGTTGATACCAGAAGCAAAGTAGGAGAGCTAGGAATAGTTTACCTGTGAGATCTAAGGAGAAGGGAAACATTATGACCAAAAAAGAGATGGAGAACATTATGAAAAATAAAATGGATAATTTTTATTACATTAAATTAAAAATGTTTTGCAGAAATAATACCTAATGCAACCAAGATCAGGAGGAAAGAAGAAAACTAGAAAAGAATTTTTACAGCCAATGTTTCAGATAAAGGCCTTATTTCTCAAATACGTAGAGAAGTGATTCAAATTTAGAAGAATATGAGTCATTCTCCAATTGATGAATGGTCAACATATGAACATGCAGTTTTCAGAGGAAGAAATTAAAGCTATCTGCACTCAAATGAAAATGCTCTACTCACTATTGATTAGAGAAATGCAAATTAAAACAATTCTGAGGTACTACCTCACACCTATCAGATTGGCTAATATGACAAAAAAGGAAAATAATAAATGTTTGAGAAGATGTGGGAAAATTGGGACACTAATGGATTGTTGGTGAAGTTGTAAACTAATCCAACAATTCTGGAGAGCAATGTGGAACTATGCCCATAAAATTGTGTGTATTCTTTGATCCATCTGTATCTCAAAAAGATCATAAAAATGGGAAAAGGACTGACCCACATGTAAAAAATACTGATCATAGCTCTTTCCGTGGTGGCAGAGAATTGAAAATTTTGGGGTTGCCCATTAATTGAGGAATGATTGAATATGTTGTGGTATATGAATGTAATGGAATACTACTGTTCTATAAGAAATGATGAACAGGTGGATTTCAGGGGGTAAATATCTATAGAGATTTACATGAACTGATGCTGAGTGAAGTAAGCAGAACTAGATCATTGTACACAGTAACAGCAACACTGTGAGATGATCAGCTATGATAGACTTTTCTCAGCAATACAATATTCCAAAATAATTCCAAAAGACTCCTGATGGAAAATGCTATCCACATCTAGAGAAAGAACTATGGAAGATAAAAGCATACTCTTTTCACATTCATTTCTTTCTTGTGATTTTTCCTTCTTTCTGCTTCTTCTTTCACAACAATGACTAATGCAGAAATATTTTTAACAAGATTGTACATATATATTCTATATCAGATTGCTTGCTGTCTTGAGGAGTGGGAAGGAACAAAGCAAGGGAAAAAATTTGGAACCCAAAATCTTACAAAAATGAATGTTGAAAAATATCTCTACATGTAATTGAAAAAATACTATTAAGTTAAAAAAGATTCTTCCTGCTTTTATTCTCTAATACTAAGGTGAATCATTCTACACTATAAAGTACTATATTAAAGTTAGTTATTATTGTTATTAATTAAGAGATAGTAAAGTCTTCCAACATGACTGTGAAGTTGGCTTTTGACAACTTCTTACATAAAATGATGACAAAAGTCACCCTTCACTGGGTTCAGCTTATAAAGATTCAATGCTAAAGATTCAGTACTCTTTTCAATACACCATACTACTGTTAATGTTATCAAAATTGGTACATATTTTTCATGTCTTTTAACTGAACTATGAAGATATACCACAAAGCACAGGAATGCAACTTACTCTATTATACTGACCAGTAAAAATTATTTACTACCAGATCTAGTGTTCTAAAGATATTTTTCCCAACTTCTTCTCCATGGCAAATTTTACTGGTCCTTGAAAATTTTATTACCAAAGTTTCTTCTTTAACAAATGTATTCTTCCTTTCTTTGACCTTCTACTTGTGATCTGTTCCTCTCAGGTCTGGTTCCATAATTCTTACCAGATTCTGATTCCTTCCCACTGAAATCAGATAGCTGTTACAATGAGGCTGCAGTAGGCAAAACATTAAAGCACAGAAAATTTACATATTTTACCAGACCTCAGAATACTTTGGATTAGAAAATACTATTTTGGAATGTGAAAGAATGATAAAGTCATCAATAAAAGACAAAGCTGTGAAGCTTGCCTGCTGGATTGAAGAAGCAAAAAATTTCATGAATAAATAATTAGGGTCCAGTAAATAAGAAAAAAAATAAATGTTTTATTTTATATTTCTAGTAAGTCATCCTATACTTTCTTGCTCTTATGTATTCTTGAAAATGCTCATTATTTTTCTTCTGTCTCATTTTTAGACTTGTTTTTGCCGTTCCATTTCAATTTATTGGATTTATTAGGTAATTTTTTAAAAATGCTCTAGTAAAAATTATTACTGACAAGTCTGTCACTTGTGGCCCTCATAAACTATCAGAGGAAGTAAGATCTAATTAGTATACTGAATAAATACAGTCACATTTTGGAGATGTTACAGGTTTGGTTCTAGACCACCACAATGAAGCAAATATTGCAATAAATGAGTCACATGGATTTTTTGGTTTCCCAGTGAATATAAAAGTAACATTTATAGTGTACTGTAGCTTATAACATGTACAATGGTTTTATGTTGAAAAAAGACAATGTACATACCTTAATTAAAAATACTTTTTTTTTTGGCTAAAATAAATGCTAACTGCTAGCTGCCACTTCAGCAAGTCATAATCTTTTTGGTGGTCTTGCCTTGAAGTTCATGATTATTGACTCATAAGGGTGGTGGTTGCTGAAGGTTGGGGGGGCTGTGTATAATATTAATGGGATTTAAGAACTTCCCCTTCATTAATAGGCCTCATGATCTTTCCTCCCAAAGCCAATCTTTCTAAATGTGCTCTTGATCTAAACCCTTCCCATTGTTCCAGGAAGTTTGTCCCTTATATCTTTGTCTATGTCTTTGTCTCTCCATCATTCTCATTCTC
>JAQQSV010016702.1:0-11775 GCA_028646515.1 Pseudochirops corinnae | reverse complement strand
GTAGGTCACCTCAACTTCTGAGATTCTGTGATTGACAACTTTTCGGTCATTTTCTCTAAGTGTTTATCAGAATTCTTTGTGAATCTGAGGTGTTAACTTGAAGATGCTTTAATATGCATCATGAAAAATTTTAATGAAGTTGAATACTTGAATACTTTTTCCAAATCATTATTAACTATTTGTCTTGTGTTCACTTTCCATCTATAACTCTGTTTGATTTCAACTCTACAGTATCAGCTTCCCCTCCCAGGATAAACTCATCACTTCTCATGACCAGCTAACTCAGCCTTGTATACTCAAAACACCTTTCCATCCCTCTTTGCTGCCTTTCCCCTCTGACTGGGGCCCAGAGTGGGAAACACTTAACTCATCCCAAAGCTTTCCTTTATAAAAAATAAAATTCGTACTTGCACTTCACTTGACACTGCATTTGAAATTCTTGGTTTCAGTTCCAAGGGAGATGTCCCTGAAGCACTCCTTATTGTTCCTTTCCATTCTCCATCCTTCTTGACTTTCCAACTTCATTTTTTATTTGTTGTCTTCCACTATTAAGTTGTAAGTTTTTAGAGAGTAAGGACTATCTTTCTTTCTTCTTTCTTATTTGTATCTCAGTGCTTAGCTTAATGTTAATTGAATTGAATTGAATTAATGATCTATTTTTCATTGTAGATAGATTTACTGTGATCAATTTTTAATAACCCATTATGATTTTAGATGCCTCATTTTAAAAAATTTGTCATAGTTGCCATAAAATTTCCTCTATTACTTTTCTTCTTAAAGTTATATTGATTTTCTTAAATATATTTTTAATTTTAAAATAGCTAAGTTCATGTATCCTGTCTTTAATTCCATTCTTTTATTTTGCAGGAAAAAGCTTATTAATTTCATCTTAATCAATTTTGTATTGGATAATATCTAAGCCTATTATCCAGCTGGAATTCGTTACCACCATTTATTTTAAATATTAAGCATATTATCTAGATGATATCTTGTAATACCACCACTATACCATTATCCAATACATCAAGCATTTATGAAGCACCTACTATGTGCAAGGCACTGATCTAAGCACTACCAGGGTGCAGATAATGCAGAGAAATATCTACATATATATGTATATGCAAATGCATATGTATACATAAATGTATACATCTATGCATGCATATGTGTGCATATATGTATATTTATACATGTATGTGTATATTTCTTACACACTCATTTTAAGTTTATTGAATTAAGAAGCTTATTTTAAAAATACTTTGCCACTTTCTTCTAATACTTATGGAGGTTCAGGTTAAAATAAAAGTTATCTTTAGATCTTTGATTCAGGAATGTTTATTTAGAACTATTAGGCAAAAACTCATTCACAGAAAAGGTTAATACTTGGTAGCACCTTCTATGAGACTTTGCACATTTTGTGTTGCTGGCATTGAAAATATGGCAAATGGAACAAATAGAAGCACAGAGCAGACAGATAAGGCTCCAGATGTTTTAACATTTGATAATCTGCATATTTTTTCTTCATGAGAAAATAAAAAGAGCCTCAGAAATAGTGGCCTTTATAAGATAACAAACTTACTTTGCTCATTTCTCAAATCTGAAACTCCTTCTATAAAACACATCGTGAGGAGGGCAATTGTAGCAATTATATAGGTATGTGGCCTTAATTATCCTCAAAAAATTTTCAACTCCTCACTTCCATTTGTCCATGTAGATTTCCTTTCTTTTAAAAAAGTAAATATTTGATTGATTTTGTTAAACATCAGTGCGGTGATGATGATGGCAACTAATAATATTTATATAACAATGTGAGCAAAATTCTTCCATATTTATTCAAAGCCTGAATATTTTCTGTTAACAAATTATGTATTTGGTGGTTTGATGAAATATTCGTTATTATAGTCAGCTTAAATTTCCTTCAGAAGGCCCTTTTAATATATGGTTGACTGGTATTGTAGATGGAAATTGGTCATACATATGACAACTGTCTAAGCTGAGAATAATTCTACAGTCAGTATATATTTATTGAGGATCTAATTTGGCCCACAATGTTAGATATGCTTAAGAACAAAGGTTTGGAAGGTAGCATCAACGGATAAATTTTGGGGGGTCCATGAAATCTAATAAGAACAAAATTACATTTTCACTAACTTCTTATTGAAATTTACTATTTCTTTCAATTACTAATTTAGGCAACAAACCCCAGGCATATCTGACTTCAGTAGACTGGCAAAGAATTCCATCTCTCTCTCATGAACACACACAGACCCACATACATACGGTTAAGAAGAATGCATATGTTAGAAGAAGGAAGAGATGAGAGAAAGATTATGGGACAGGAGAGATACTTACTCCCTTTAAGGAAATTATAACCTAGTTAAGGAATATGGTGAAATCACCTTAAATTTCTGTCTATAAATCTTGTCCTATTTTGAGTATTGGCCTTTTTGGAAAATAGTTTCTGCTCTAAACTTATGAGTTGTCATCGCTGTCATTGCTGTGAATTTTTATTCCAACTTGTTTCTGATGTAAGTTTATTTCTGGTCTCTTGTTAGAACTGTTGTTTAGGAGGCTAATTATCCAAATGACAGGTTTATACAAGTTTTAAAAAATAAGACTGAAGATAGAAAACTTGAATTGGGTCTCCTTCCGTTTAAACTTAACAACATCTTCCAAGCAAAATGGAAAAAGTAAAGGAGAGGGAAAAGTTTTATCAAAGTGACTATAACCATGGAGCTTACATTTCCCACACTCCCACACTAATCATCACAGAGATTAATTAAGGATTAGTATTCACATCTCCTCAGTACCTTCATTTGCTTTTCCTCTTCCAACTGGAGGGCTGAGGGACAAAGCACAGAACTGCTCCCAAAGTCTCCCTTTAAAGTGGACTCAGAAGCCCAGTCAAAGTTTTATTCCTCTAAGCTGCTCTGCTCCACTATACCATCAACATGCCCCCTTACTGAACACCTTCCCTCACACTTTTTTAGATTCTTTCTCTGTAAGAAAAAGATTGTAAGCTACTTGAAGGCAGGGACTGTCTTACTTATTTGTATTTCTAGCACTTAATACAGTGTCTGATAAGTAGTAGACACTTAACAAATGTTGTTTGTATTGCATTGTATTCTGTTGTATTTTATCATGAGGATAGGTTTGGGTCCTGACTGATCCCAATGCCACTTTTGTTATGGTTAAGGGCACTTCTCATAAAAATATATAAAAAATAAAGTTTGTGCAGTGGAGAGTATCAGGCCTAAGGTAAGAAAAATTTTAGTGCAAATCCAATCTCAGACACTTCTAGCTATGTAACCTAGGGCAAATCATTAAACTTCCACCTGCTTTGGTTTGCTGAACTATAAAATGGGGGTAATCATAATTCCTGCTTTATAAGTGGCAAACTAGATAAAATCTGTGAAGCACTGAACACAATCCCTGGAACATAATAGGTATTTAATAAATTCTTGCTACTGTTCCTTCCTCTGCCTGTACCCTTGCTGCTTTGAGTAAGACATGTGTCTGTTTTTAAAGTGTTTATGTAATCAGAAGCTTCTACTTAGTATTCATGGTTTTTTCCCCCTGTCATAGAAGGCCAGTGTCTGAAGTGACTGTATACTGATCAGCAAAAGTCCCTTAGTTAGTCTTTGAAGGGACAAAACATTTGTTCTGTCATTCTATTTTTACTCTCTTCTGAATGATCAGTGTGAGACTCCCAATCATTTGAGGGGCAGCTGTCTTGAATTGCCCCATGGGAGGGAATTCTCTCTTCTCCTGCTCCCTCAGAACCTGCTTAAATATGATGGCAAGATCATATGTATATCTATTCAGGTAATCATGAGACTAAATGTGAACCTTAATTGAGTTGTTTGGACAGTTATAAGGTGAGGTAAGATTGAAATATCTGTTCAGAAATCCCACAAGTTGTTTGATCTTTTGCTGTTTTAAGGATCAGTCTCCTGAGGGAGATAATATGGTTTGTGGGTTACTGTATCATGTTTTAAGTAATTGTCAGTTTGTGCTTATGAGTCTTGTAAAGGAAATATATATCACCTCATTTCAAACAGAAGTGGGAGTCTTAGCCATAGAAATGGATATACATGGCAGAGGCTGTTCAATGACTGGAAAATAATTGGGTTTCCCCTGGAATGAACATGTTCAATAAGTTAAAATTAGACTGAAGCATACAGATTTTAAAAAGTAACTAAGCAATTGTGGCTTACCCTGCACCAAACTTGGCTGCAAAGCCAAATAGGTAAAGGGTATCTCTGCTCTTTTCTTTTGAATGAAGCTGGGAAAAACAGCAATGAAATGCATACAGATGTACACACACACACACACACACATATACACACATATCAACATGTCATATTTACCTTAGTAGTTATGAAGGTAGTTTGCATGTCTGCTTCTCTTTTTATAAAGTGATTTGTTCATATTCTCTATTGGCATGTTACTTGACATCCCAGATGGGGATGGAAGTGTAGATAATGACTTTGAGTTTATTTTTTTATTGTTTGCATTTCATAAACTATCTTATATTAGGACCCTGAAATTCTGGAAAGGAAGATTTCTCTGGGAGCTATCACACTACCATTTAGTTGTTGTTGTTGTTATTATTGTTATCATTATTGTTACTATTACATCATCATCATCATCATCATCATCATCATCCTATAACTCTCCCAAAGTTAAGACTTTAAGTTAAGGATTAATTAGATTTCCATTAGATAAGAATTAGACTCATGGTGCTGCCAGTTCTGTGATTGTTTTTCCTGGATGTTAAACTCTGGTCCTTTTACTTAAAGGGTGTGTGTGGGGAGTCCAAGAAGCTTTCTTATTAAATATTTCTTACTCTTGTGTTCCTTCCATTTTCTGGCTCTCACAACAACTTGGTTATCCCCAATGACATTACATCTTTGATGATCCTATTTAGAATTTTGAGCATTTTCTCTCATACTTCCTGTCATACCGATCCTAGAGAAGCAGTTGAAATATTCCTCGGTCCTCACTGCCAGCTTCTTGCTGCAATTGCTCAGCAATTTCTTCTCCTTTCAAGATCATTCCATTTAAATATATCACCAAATCCACATCCTAGTGGCACATATCCAAGTGATACCTATAGGAAATACTGATACTGATACAGTTATCACCTCTTTTCCAATCTTCCCATCCTACTCTTAGACCTTAAATTTAATACAGTTAACTTTTTACTCCTTTCTACTCTAGAATTCCTTGGCCTTTTTTTGCTATCAATGCTCATACCTTTCCAAATCCCAAATCTGGACCACCTCAAGTTGTCTTTTCCTATTCTACTCATCTGCTGGTGAATGTTGCTGGAGATAACCACATAAACAAGAAAACTGGATTGATGGCAAATTTGTGTCGCTTAAAATGAAGACAATTCTTTTACAATAATTGATTCTTGAATCCAATATCTACAAAGACTTTCAAACCTTTTCTCTTTCTAAAGCTCCCCTTTTCTAACCTCACAAGGGAGAATATGAAGACGTTCCATAAAACTTAATTAAATAAATAAAAAGCATTCTCCATGAGCTTCCTCCTCTCCCCTCCTCCATATCCCTAAATTCCTTGACATCATCTTCATTTCTCTGTTTTTGTTTCTAATTGAGAGGGAGTCTTTCTCAACAACACTAAACACTGCAAATATAGCCTGGAAATTGTTTCACTGATATCCATTCTTCTCATCTAATCTTCAGTTTCTCCTTATGTAATTATTCCTTATGACTGCACACAAAAAAGGTCAAGTCTCACTTTCCAAAACAAAACAAAACATTAGCTTCTACTGATCGTTCAGTCTCCCATTCTTTAGCTCTTCTTCCTTTCACAGCTAAACTCTTAGGGGAAAAAAAAAAAGAATTTATGTTCATTGCTTTGATACATTTCTTAGCCCTTTTCTATCTAGCTTACATGATTAGTAAAATTGAATTTTTTTTTGAAGTTCTCAAGACCATTTAATTTCTAAATGTGATTTCCTTTTCTTTATCTTTATCCTCTTGACTTGTACATCATTTGAAATTACTGATCACCTTTTCAGTATTCTCTCTATAATATTAGTACTCAAAGGATCATAGTCATTTTATTATTCATAAGGATGCAAGTGCATGGCTCCTTTACCCTACAGATACTCCTTGTGTGCATGAAGGAATGGTGTCTCAGGAGTGTAGTGTGATGCATCTATCAACCAAGCACTCATTTCTCTGAGTCTCTCTACATATGTAATTATTGTTACTGAGAAAATTCAAAAATACTGAATGGAAGGAAGAACTCAGAGGCAATCAATAAGTAGATGGCCTGGAATGTCATCTTATATCATTAGAAAAATTTGCTAACATTGTATACCTGGATTATATGAAATCTACCACACTGATTATCATTGCTTTCCTTGCCTACATGAAGTTGAGTAACACATAATTAGGTACATAGGAAATTTTTAGTGCATAGGCATGAATACTGATAGTAAAATATGGAATCACATATGGCTCAACATATTCAAATATGTATTGATGAACAACTAAAAGTAATCACAAAGTAATATAAAGGTAAATGATGATATAGTACACACCATGTACCTCAGAGGGCTATCATTACTTAGGTGGGTTTTCTAGAAGGAGAAGATGTTAAGTTTTGGAGGAAGGGGAAAACACGGATTATCATGAGGGAGGCCTAAAATGTTGCATGATTATAAAAAAGTAAGAAAGAAACACATGGAGGGTGGAGCAAAGATAACAGAGTAAAAGGAGGAACTTGCTTGAATTTGTCTTCCAATTACTTCCAATACCTGTAAAAAATGACTCTAAACAAATTTCAGAGTTACAGAGCTAAAAAATTAACAGAGTGAAACTAATTGCCCACAGAAAACAGCTTGACAGGCTGACAGGAAGGGTCAATCACTTGAGGCTGGGAGTGTAACACAAGTCCCGCATGGGCTGCACTGGCACAGCCCAGGTAAGAGCCATTTTCAGGAGATTGACTCACTGGTAGCTGTGGCATTTTCCAGACTTCTCAAACCACATATGCCACAGAAAAAATAAAAGGTCAGCAGGGAAATTGTGTTGGACCTGGGTGAGAGAAGAACATGATCCAGCCCCTGCCCCCAGGGCAGCAGAAGAAGTGGTGGCTTCTGTAACAGCAGCAGCAGCAGCAGCAGCAGCAACACCAGTGGCAGTGTCAGCGGCTGCTTCTGGAACTTGAGGCTTACAGATGGTGGGGGGACCAAGTGGCTGATCAGAGGGTAATTTCAGGAATATCTTTGTTGTCACCAAGGCAAGACACTCTTACTTTCTCCTGCTTGCATCTGGATCACAGTCTTGGGTGGCAGTCCTGGGGTAAGGAGTAGCACTAGGGTGACAGAGCTTGTGGTGGCTATGGAGAGGTTGTCCTCATGAAAATTATGAAGCAGGTGCCTAGAAGTAGGTCTGGCAGGATCTACTCACACCCCCAGAAATTTGGGATACAGGACTCTCCACTGAGAAAATGAAAAAACATAGGAAAAGAAATCAGACTATAGAATCCTACTTTGGTGACAAAGAAGATCAAAAAATAAAAGCAGGAGAAGACAATAAAGTCAAAACTGTTGCAACAAAATATTCCAAGGAAAAATGTGAATTGATAACAGACCATGGAGAAGCTCAAGAAGGATTTTGAAAAGCAGGTTAAGAGAAGCAGAAGAGAGGAGGAGCCAAGATGGTGGAATGGAAACAGGAACTTTTCTAATCTCCTCTATGAATTCCATCAATAAACTTTAAAAAGTGAACCTCAATGGATTTTAGAGTGACAGAATCCATTGGGAGATGGAGCATGGCTGATTCCCAGACTAGGAAAGTGACCACATAGGTCTGGAGAGAAGAATCATGGAGCATACAGGGGCTGCACCATTGTGGACATGAGAGCAGACTACAGCAGAGTGAGAAGGAGCCCCGGCCAGCAGACTCACCCACCTCAAGGGCAATTTGCAGTTGTCTCACCTCAGGATGAAGATGGGGTGGAGCTGGGTATGAGAAAACTCAGGGCCCCCAGCAGTGACAGCAGCTTCTCCTGAGGCTATCAGCCCATAACCTGGATGTTTAAAAACCATCTACCTGAACTTCCAGGAGCCAAGATGGCAGAATAAACCCTAGCTGCTCCAATTCCCCCTCCCTGACCCAGAAAACCAAGAAATAAATGTCTCACTCAGAGTAAAATCCTGAAATAGTGGAAACAGGCTCAGGCTTGGGAATCACTGAGTAAGGGTGAACTGAAGCAGTAAGGAGTCTGAAATGAAAGGCTAGAGGCATACCAACAAACCTCACCTCAGCTGACCAGCAGAAGCTCCCAAAGCCCAGGATGGTGGAGCCAGCAAGCCCTAACAACACAAGCCCAGTTGTGCCTTAGTACCACCAGGGGAATCTGCAGACACCAGTACTGCTGGCCACCAGCTGCTGAGCCTGCCTGAGCTGTAGCCCAGAGGCACAGAGGTGGAAACCTGAAGTGGACAGACCACACCTCCCCCACAGGTTACTCTGTGAGCCTCAGGGTAACTCCGGGGAAACATTAAGAGTCCTGGCCTTGGCCTCAGTCTAGACACCCAGAGGCTACAGTATACAAAGTCAACAACCAGGCCCTTAACTCCCAGCCTGAGACGCCCAGACAGGAAATAGGCAATCACAATGGGTAAAAAGAAAACCAAGAAATTGAAAGCAAGAAAAATTATACAATCTTATTATACTGAGCAAGAACAACCAAATACAGAGGACAACATGGACTCTATACTCACACCCAAGACCACAGAAGGAAATATGAACTTCTCTCAAGCCCAAAAAACATTCTTGGAGGAGCTCAAGAAAGATTTTAAAAGCTAAATTAGAGAGGTAGGAGACAAATTCAAATCTACATTGACCAAATTGGAAAAAAAAATCTCAGTGAAGAAAACAAATCTTTAAAAAGTAAAATTGGTGAACTGGCACAGGAGGTTCAAAATCTAAGTGGAGAAAATACATCTCTAAAAATAAAAACTGAAAATATGGAAAAGTAGCTTCAAAAACTAACAGAGGAAAATAATTCAATAAAAATTAGAATCAGTCAAATCAAAGCTAAGGACTCTGTGATTCATCAAGAGTCAGTCAAACAAAGCATGAAGACTGAAAAATTAGAAGAGGGGGTGGAGTCACGATGGTGGCATAGGAGCAAGACAACTCTGCAGCTCACCCCGTAATCATCTCAAATACTTATAAAATATGGCTAAACAAATTCTAGTGCTCTAGAACCCACAGAAAAACACTGGCAGGCAGAAAGGCAGGGCTCATTGCAGAGCACTGGGAGCTGAAACCAGCCTGGCCTGAATCCACAGCAGAGCCCCAGGGTGGTCAGGACAAGCCATGGCTGGATCACTCAGAAGAGTGGATCACTGGCAGCTGTGGAAGTTTCCAGAATTATCAACCCATAGGAACCAAGGGAAAGGTCAGGGGGACTAGGCTAAATTTGGGGGAGAGAAGTGACTCTGGCCACTGGCCCCCAGGGCAAGAAAGCAGAGGAAGCAGCTGCCCTGCAGCCATCTCCATGTGACTGCTTCAGAGCTCTCAGCCTGCAGATTGTGGGGAGGAAGGGGCCAGTGATCATTCAGAGGCTAAGTGCTCTTTCCTTTAGCTGCCTCATTTAGAATCATGGTCTGCTTGGTGGTCCTGAGATGAGTGACCAGTGAGCAAAAGCTGGTGGGGGCTGCAGAGAGAGTAGCCTCCTAATAGCTACAGCAGCTGCAAAAACCCCAGTGATTTGGGATGAAACTCTTCCCTTCAGAAGCAGAGATCTACTGTGGCTGAAAAATCAAGTTAATTGACTAGCCACATGAGCAGGCCAAGGAAGCAAATCAAGCTGAGCAATCAAACTTTAGATTCCTTTTGTGAGGACAAAAAGGATCAAAGAATGGAATAGGAGGAAGACAACAGAGTCAGAACTCCTGCACCAAAACCTTCCACAAAAAATGTAAACTGATTACAGGCCAAAGAGGAGCTTAAGAAGGATTTTGAAAGCCAAATAAGAAAAGTAGAGGAAAAATTGGGAAGAGAAACTAGAACGATGCAAGAAAATCATGAAAATAGAGTCAACAATCTGACTGGAGAAAAAGCACCTTAAAAATAGATTAATTCAAATGGCAAAAGAGGTCCAAAAAGCCAAAGAGGAGAAGAGTGCCTTAAAAAGTTGTATTTGCCAGATGGAAAAAGAATCTCAAAACGTTCTGAAGAGAATAATTCCTTCAGAATTAGAGTGGAACAAATGGAAGCAAATAACATTATGAGAAATCAAGATACTATTAAACAGATCCAAACAAATGAAAAAAAATAGAAGGCAATGTGAAATATCTCATTGAAAAATCCACTGACTTGGAAAATAGATCCAGGTGAGACAATTTAAAAATTATTGGACTACTTGAAAGCCAACATCAGAAAAAGAACCTAGAAATCACACTTCAATAAATTCTCAAGGAAAATTACCCTGATATTTTGGAACCACAGGACAAAATAGAACTTGAAAAATTCATCCGGGTGGATTAGCCAAGATGGCGGTGTAGAAGCAGCAAAGTACAGCAGCTCCCACACAGCTACATCAAATACCCAAAAAATATGACTCTAAACAAATTCTAGGGCTCTAAAACACACACTAATATATCTCCTGCTGAAGGCAGCTTGGTTCAAGGTGACCATCTCAGCTCTGGGAGCCAAAACCAGCCCAGCCTGAAACCGCGGCTTTGCCCTGGGGGCCAGCTGGACAAGCCAAGCCTAGCCGAGCCACAGCTGGAGCTTCAGGAGAGCAGATCTGCGGCAGCTGTGGCAGTTTCCAGAATTATGAAGCCACAAGAAAAAAGACTAAGTGAAAGGTCAGTGGAACTTGGCTAAAATTAGGGGAGAAAAGTGGATCTGGCCAAACTGCCTCCAGGGCAAGTAAGCAGCAGAAGCTGAGGCCCTGTAGGCACCTCCATGTTGCTGCTGCAGAGTTCCTGGCCTGCAGACTGCAGGGGGGCCAAGCGATTGTTCAGAGGCCAAGTGCTCTTGCATTTAGCAGCCTGGATCCAGATGGTGGTCTTGGGCGGTGGTCCTGAGGTGTATTTTCAGTGAGCCTAAGCTGGTGGAAGGCTGTAGTAGCCTTCTAAAAGCTCCAGCAGCTGGGAAAACCCCAGCAATTTGGGACAGAGCTTTCCCCTCTGGAAGCAGAGATCCACAGAGCTAAAAAAATCACTGAATGGCTACCATGAACAGGCAAAAGAAGCAAAGTAAGAATAGCCACCAAACTCTAGAATCCTTCTTTGGGAGCAAGAAGGATCAAAGCAGGGAATGGGAGGAAGACCGCACAGTCAGAACTCCCACACCAAAAGCTTCCAAGAAACATGAAGACTGCCTAACAACTAGAGATCAGCTTAAGAAGGATTTTGAAAACCAAATGAGAGAAGTGGAGGAAAAATTGGGAAGAGAAATAAGAATTCTGCAAGAAAATCACCAAAAGAGAGTTAACAACCTGACTGAAGAAATTAACACCTTAAAAAATAGATTAAATCAAACAGCAAAAGAGACCTAAAAAAACCAATGAAGAGAAGAATGCCTTAAAAAGTCGACTGTGCCAGATGGAAAAAAAATCTCAAAGGTTTTTTCAAGAGAATAATTCCCTCAGAATTAGAGTAGAGCAAATGGAAGCAAATGACTTTATGAGAAATCCAAATATTGTGAAATAGATCCAAACAAATGAAAAAATAGAAGGCAATGTGAAATATCTCCTTGAAAAAACCACTGA
>JAQQSV010016701.1:0-11775 GCA_028646515.1 Pseudochirops corinnae | reverse complement strand
TTCCCCCTGAACTAGGTAAATGATATGTTTGATTGATTAAAGTGAAACCGTTAACCCATTTTGAGTTGCTTTCCTTTAGAAAAGCAGATCTAAGAACCTGTGCTAGTAGCCGCCCTAGGTATGCTAGGGTGCTTGCTAATACACTTGGTCACATAGAATGAACACGTCTTCATTCCTGGAATTATTTAGAATGCTTCGTGTGTCAGAGGCCAGGTGTCATAGCCCATGTGCCATACACTGCATGAGGGCCATGGTTTAGACCAGGCTTAGAGAATCCAAACACCCCAAGGTTTAGAATCATTAATCCCACTCTGAAAGCGAGTCTTGCCTCTACCTGTGATTTGTAAGTCCGCTCAAAGCCCATTGAATTTTAATGAGAATTCAAAAATGTGAATAATTTATGACTAAACTATGATGTTGCCTCCTTCCACTTTCTGATGGCACTGATGAATAATTGTGATAGCAGGCAAAATTGTCTTGTAGTCCTTCTTCCACATGGAAATGAGTCTGGGTTCTCAAGGACTTTGCCTCCAGAGTAAAAATTCTGTCAAGTGCCACCAAGCTGAAAAGGTTCCAAAGAAAGGATGTGGTGACAAACCATATGTCTGTCCTCTGAGGACAGGCCTCGCTCAGTGCGGTTTGGAGAAATAGTTGCAGGGGAAGATAGAAGAGTACGCACCAGATTACTATTTTGGTTACAACAACTCTTGAAACTATCTATATATTAAAATGTGTTATCTCCTAGGATAGGCGTGTAAACTCTTGGTTCTAAAATAAAACCTCTCAAATTCCAAATCATTGAAACTCAAAGTGTCAAGGCTTCATCACTGTAAGCGGCAGCATTTCTATTGCAGACGAGTGGGAAGCAGCTCCTGTTTGAGGCAGCTCAACTATGTTAACAGAAGACTTCGGCAGTCCTTCAATATAAGAGGTGCAAATTATCTTTCCTAGTATAAGCCCCTACCACTTAGGTTCATCACATGTAGACTCCAGAGTACCATGTATCTTGGCCACATATTTCTTATATACATGTTTCTTGGAGCATTTTTCCTATGTGTCTCCATTTTTCCAACCAATGAGGGAGGAGGATAGGGGATGTAGAGGGATTTCATTGGTGTAGGGACATTCTTTACTAATTCAGATTGGTATCTTCTCTGCACTTTACAATCCTAGATAGTGGCTAGAGCACTGAACACTTGAATCACTTGCCTAGCATCACACAGCCAGTATATGACAGAACCTGCCTGTCTCCAAGGCCAGCTCTTTATCCGTTTCAACATATCGGCTCTCTTTCCAACATCAATATGTCTGTTTGTCAGAGAATGAATCTCAGTTTTATAGGACAAATGTTTTGTTGCTACTTTTCTTATTATACTATTTCATTAAATACCTTTGTTTTGAACTAGTTGTACCATTTTGCTGACTATGAAAGAAAAATACATTGGTGGGGGTTTGCAGGTGATGCTTATGAGGGGAGACATATCCAATCAATCATCAATAATTATTAATTAAGCAACCGCTATGAGCTAAATACTTTGTTAGGCCCACATTGTATCTTGAACTAGGGGTACCTTTCCCTGGGGGAGTCTGCAGATGACCTGGGGACTGTATATTGTAAAGGTCTCTTCTAGACTCTAGAGCACAAAATAATTATTTAGTTCATTCTGCTTACATTCTATCTCTAGACTCACTTAGCCAGATACAAGAAACACATTTGAATTGGAGCTAGCGGGTAGAAAGAATAGTATGATCATTGCATTTGTAAAACTGAGCATACTGCCATTTCTCTGGTATTTTCCTTAGCTACTATTTATAACTTTTCTTATAGTAGGCCTTTTTTATTTTTGAGTATTTTTTTTTTAGAAAAGCCTTAAATTTTTTTCTCCCAAGTATTCTTGAGTGAAAATACCATTATCATCAATTGCGTTTCTGACATACTTTCACTCTGCTCATTGTCCCCAACACGATGAGCATTTTGTCACTCTTACTCTCACCCTTTACCCTCATGCCTACAATGCTTAAAACCTCACCTTGTCCCCCTTTTGTACCCCTCGCTTCAGTCGTACCTCCACACACAAAACTTTTCCAAAGATATAAATAAGATGCTCTCTTTAATTAATTTATTTATTTTAAAGATTACACAGTGAATTTGTGCCAGTCAGGACCAGCAGCTCTTCCCTAGTCAGGGGCTCTTTGTACTAAAATACACTGCCTCTTTAGCAGTAAGCTTTGAATTAGATATAAACCAGGACGCTTAGGAAGAAAGTTAGAACTGTGATATGCAAGGTGTGCAGCCACCTAGGTTGAAGGAATAGAGAGCATGGGAAAGCATCTTTTTCATTCTTGTTTCTGAACATGTGAAAGGTTGTTCCTTTGTAATCCAAAAGAAATAATTATCATTAGAGATTTGGAGAAGAAGCAGCTAGGTGGTACAGAGATGGATTGTGGGCCTAGATTCAGGAAGACCTGAGTTCAAATCCAGCCTCAGATACTTACTAGCTGTGTGTACCTGGACAAGTGCCTTAAGCTCTGTTTGCCTCAGTTTCCTCATCTGTGAAACAAGGCTAACAATAGCTTCTATCTCATAAGGTTGTGAGGATCAAATGAGATAACTCTAAAGCACTTAGCACAGCACCTGGAACATAGTAAGCTCTATGTAAATGCTTAGTCCCTTTTCCCCTTCATTAAAAGGACCAGGGTGTAGAGGACCAGACCCCTGGACTAGGAGAAAAGGATTCTGGTCCTGTCTCTGTAATTAATTTTCTGTATGACCTTGGGCAAGTCACATAACTTCTCTATATCTCTGTTTCTTCAATATATAAAGTAAGAGGGTTTGGACTTCACTATTTCCAAAGTCTCTTCCGTCTTGACAATTCTTTTATTCTATAATGTAATCCCTTGAGATTCTTTTGCTTTGGTTTTACCCTTCATCTAATTCCATCTTGCCAATAAAACACAGCACTGTAGGTGTGGTGGTCATAGTATTATAAGACCTGGATACTAATGCCACCTTGGAAATCCATTACCTTCCCCTCAAACCCTCTTCTCTTCCCAACTGTCCTAATCAGGTCAAAGGCACCGCTATCATGTAGACTTCTAATCTCAATGTCATCCTTGACTCCTCGTTTCTAATCTACCTAAGCAAATCTGTTGTCCGATCTTGTAATTTCTACCTCCTCCACATCTCTCATATGCATGCCCTTCTGTTCCCTCATACAGAGACACCACCTACCAACACAGCCACCCCAGTCCCTCCACACTCGACTGCTCAGTAGCCTTCTCTGTGGTCTCCCTGCCTTGTCTTCCCTTGCTGTATTCCATGCCCACTCATCTGCCAAGGTGATTTCCCAAAAAGCACAGATTTCTTATGTTATTCCCCCTGTTCAATAAACTTCAGAGGCTCCCTAGTACCCGTAGAATCAAGTTTAAAATCCTCTGTTACAAATTTAAAGTCTTTCTCAACCTGCTTTCTTACTAGCTTTCAAGTCTTACATTTTATGCCCCTCTTCACATTCTAGGATCCAGTTATGTTGGCCTATTTACTCTTTGTTGTGCACAATGTTCTATCTCCTGAACCCTCATCTTTGAATGACTGCCCCCATGCCTAAAATCTTCATTCTTTTCTCCTCTGTTTCCTAGCTTTCTTCAGGACTCAGTTCAAATTCCGTCTTCTATGAAGGAGTTTCCTGTTCTCTCTTACTATTAGTGACATTACCTTCCATTTATTTAATGCACACATACATACACAACATATATACATATAAGCACACATACAGAGAGAGACAGAAGGACAGAGAGAGAGAATACACTCACAATTTTTTCAAATCCAAGGTGGAATTACTGCAAATTCAGTATCCTGGAAGTGGATATAGATAATACACATGTATGTATGTATATAAAATATATGTATATGTGTGTGTGTGTGTGTGTATACACACATACAGAAAAATCTATATGTATAATATATGTGTATAATATATACATATATAAAATATATACATATAGAAAATGTATATGTATTTTAAAAAATATTTTATGTAATAATTATTTACATATTGTCTCTCCTGCTTGAATGTGAGCTCCTTGAGGACAGAAAGTATCAAATCTGGTCAGAGAAACTAGCTGTGTGACTCTGGGCAAGTCACTTAACCCTGTTTGCCTTAGTTTCCTCATGTGTAAAATGAGTTGGAGAAGGAAATGGCAAACCTCTCCAGTATCTTTGCCAAGAAAACCCCAAATATCACAGAGTCAGAGATGACTGAAGCAACTGAACGACTCAATAACAAGAACAAAACATCTGTGGGCAGGTCAGTCACACGGTTGATCATTGCCCCTGATCACATTACAGGCTGTGAAACTGAAGCATCGAGGTGACCACCACCACCAAAAAAATAATAATAAATAGGTAGATAGATAAGTTCAATAACCATAGTAACGAATCTGGAATTGAGACTTAATGCTTCCTAGCTGGGAGGCCTGAGTTGTAGCCTTCTTTTATTAGAAGAGTTATATATTCTGTCTTTTAATAGTTGTGAAGGCACTTAATCATTGTCAATTTATCCTGGAAAACCTTTATGAGCACTAAGAGGTTCAGAGTGGGGTTTCAGACACGAGGAAAAGAGGGTGATCAACCCCTCAAGTAGCCTGTGCTCAATTCACAATCATGGTGCCATAAACCTAGAAATTCTGCCCCTCACTGGCCTGACCTGTCAACCAACTCCCTCCACTATATGTTTGCTAGAGGTTTGTAATGCCACGCACAAGCAACTTTCCAGAACGCTACTGTGAACAGCTTTTAAGGTTCTGATTACATAGTATAGTGAACACTCTATTTATTCAAGAACAAATCAAAGGAAAAATTCACAACAAATCAAGATACAATATTCACATTACATCTTATCACAGAAAATCACAATATAGTGTTCACAACAGCTTATCATTAGAATGGCCACATAGTTTTCACCAAAGTGGTCATGGTATTTAGAACAAAGAACAAAAGAACAATCATCTGGTATCCCTAAGGAGGTTTGCCTCCTTACTTAGTCATTCAATCATCTCACAATACAAGTCAGTCTTCCACTCATGTGGCAACTAGATTAACTTAATTAGTCACTTATTTAGCAATCAGTTGCTAAATATCGCTAATCACTAAATACAATCATTAGGAAATACACAAACCCTCCACCCCTAGGTCTGTAGTAATAACTTGCAGAGACAAAAAGGCTGTTAGTATCCCTGGTGCCTGTCCTGAGCACTGAGCTTCCTCAACCTGTGACTTTCTCTGCTGGGTAAGCTGGTAGCTGGGACTTTGGCTATTGCTCTCTCTGTCTGCCTTAGTTTCCTCAACTGTCAACTGGGGGTAGTAATAACAGTTACCTTGCAGGGTTGTTATGGGATAATATTTGTAACAGTGATAGCACAGTTCTTGGCACATAGTAGGCTCTATGAAAGATGCTTATTCCCTTCTCCCTTCCCCACTTGGTACAGCGGAAAGTCCCAAGGAGAAGAAGGAATCTTCCTCAGAAGAGATAAAGCTCTTTGGCTTTAGTTTCAGAGGTGATTATGTTCACTTTTTTTTCCACCTTCCTAAAAAGATAAATCAAAATACCTGGTGTAAGATCAGCTATTACTGAAAGAGAAACCATCCTGACCCTGGGCAGGGGGAATCGGGAGTTAAGAGAACTGGATCCAAAAGGTAAGTTGGTATTTAACCAGGGCTACTGGGAAAAGTACATGAGCATCAAAGGGTCAGGGATTTAGAGCTAAAAGGGGCCTTAGGTCTTATCCCTTATTTCACAGATGGAGAAGCTAAGGCTGAGCAAATTCGGGTGGTGCAGTAGATAGAACCCCGGGCCTGGATTCAGGAAGATCTGAGTTCATATCTAGCCTCTGATACTAACTGTGTGACCCTGGGCAAGTCCCTTACTCTCTGTCTCAGTTTCATTAACTATAAAACAGGGATAATAACAGACTTACTTGCCTCCCAGAGTTCTTTTGAGATATATGAGATAATAATTGTAAAGTGCTTAGCATGAGTGCCTGGCACACTTCCTCCCCCTATGTAAATGTTAGTTATTTTACAAGTTCACCCAGCTAGGAAGTGTCGAAGGTGGGATTTAAACCTAGGTCTTATTGACTCTAAAGCTAGCACGCTACACACACTACCTCTTTAATTTAATGAAGGGCAAAATTCAGCGTCCGTGGGATTTTTAAAACATTGGGCATATTTTGCAAAAGCAGTCAGATGGAGTTAACATGTGCAGTTTATTTATTTGCTTAACTTTATTTCTGGGTTGCTGGAGCAGCTGCCCTTCAGATTCAAGATAAAACTAAGAACTAGCCAAGCCATCTTAGTTGACTGAGGGAATTAGTAAAACATGTTTACAGTTTTCAAAAGCTGGTGATGGTGAACTGTGGCTTTGTCATCTGAAGGGTTTTGTTTTTCCTTTCTTTGTTTTCCTTTTGTTTTAATAGAATAAAATTTGTTTTTAACTATTATTTGTTTTTAGCATTCATTTTTTAAAATTTTGAGTTCCAAATTCTCTCCCTCCCTTCAGCCTGTCCTGCACCCATAGAAAAGGCAAGCAATCCAGTATCAGTTATACCTGGCCGTTCATTTTCAAAGGTGGGGTTGAAGGTGTTAAATTTTTGTGTTTAAATTTTAGCCCTACTGTGGCTTAACAAGTATCCCTTAAGTCATGGAGGGTCTACTTAGAATCTTGCAGTCAAGGGTACAAGAGGGAGACCTAAGTCATCTATGCTGAAAGTATTTTCTAAATATACCTCATCTTGGTAATGGGCTCTTTTAAACCCAATTTTGGAGCTTTGGTTTTTACTTCACCTGCACTACCTAATCTATTCCTTCTGCCTTCTCCATCCAGAAAGTCATTTCCAGACTGACCAAGTACGACGTTGTTTGCAATATTCTACACTTGTGTTGTTGAGTTGTTTTCAGTTGTGATCTTATTTGGGGTTTTCTTGGCAAAGATATTAGGATGGTTTGACATTTCTCTCTCCAACTCATTTTTATAAATGAGGAAACTGAGGCAAGCAGGGTGAAGTGACTTGTTCAGGGTCACATAGCTAGTAAGTGCCTGAACAAAGAAAACAAAACAAAAAGTCTACTTATATGCCTTCCATCAGTTTTGATTCTATTCCATAGTTCATTCTTATGAAGAAGTTATCCCTTTTCCATTATATACTGAATAATTATATATATATATATGATATATATTATATATATGTAATGTGTGTGTGTGAGTGATTATACTGACGATATAATGGCAAACAGAAATAAGCCTGTCGTCAAGGTGGTTACAGCATCCTGGGTAATTGTTGTTTGTCCTTTGTCCTTTGAGGACTTCGAGGACATCATCTTGTTTACATCACAAGGCGATGTCTTGACTAGGGCTCACATTGGATTTAAGTGAGGCAGAGTTGCACTAGGTAGTCAGCTCCACCACTCTCTTCCACAATCATTGAAGCCCGTTGGTAAGACAATTAGTGCTGATTGGAAATGAAGGATGAGATAAAGATGTGAGAGTGGTAAGAGGTAAGAAGGGTGTGGTGGAAAGAAGTGGTCAGAGTCTGCATGGGAACAGGATTTGTAGCCAGAAAATTTAAATTTGACTGCCAGCTGTGTCTCAGGAGCTTGGACAAGTCATAATCTTTTTGGACCCCAGGTTTCACATCAGTTAAAAATAGGGATAATAATGCATGTTTTGCCTTGTAGGGTTGCTGTAAAGATCAAATGGAATGCCAGAAAATCAGGAAAGGGTTACTGACTTACATTTTCTCACAATTTCAGCTAAATATTTGATAAAGCCTCTCATGCCATTTTTATGGAAGAGATGTATACATGCATACATACATATATATTATATATACACATATGTGTTTTCGTATAACATGCACAGTGATATTCTGGTAAATGTTTAACAACCAGCTCTCTCTTCCCAACCGCCCAAAAAGTACATAAGCTACATTTTTAAGTTTAATCTATATTATTAACATTTTCTCTATCACATTCTAAAATTTAGACAATTTAAAAAAATCAAGCCCTGATTTGTAGCATTTGCCAATTTCCAAAGTATAAACGCTCACGCTGAAAATTTAATAATTTGTTCTCCTAGACCAGTTCAAGCTGATTCAGCATGTATACAGACACAGACACACATATTAACACATGCTATGATTTCACACATCTTAATACATGACGTGTTTGTACAGGTGTGTTCATATTATTCATTATGATATATCCATACATACATATGTGTGTGTGTGTGTGTGTATATATATATATATATATATACACACACACACACACACACACACACACACACACAAACATGTGTTATAATTAGATGGTTTTTAGAACTGGTTGAAAGACCACACTCAAAGAATAGTCATCTTGGAAGAAGGTATGTAGTGGAGTATTTTAGGGATCTTGGTGCTTTGTCCTGTGTGGTTTAAGCATTTTTATCAATGACTTGGATAAAGGCATATTAATTATTAGTATTAATCAGATTTGCAATTGACACAAAACTGGGAGAATTAAAATATGCTATCATAAAAAGTCAAAGTTCAAAAAAATCTTGACAAGCTGGATCACTGAACCTTGATGTGATGAGATCAAATATAATGGGGTTAAGTCACTCAAGTCTTAACACTTGGAGCCAGAAATAAACTTCACAAGTACAAGATAGGGAGATACATGGCTAACTAGCCAGTGATCTGAAAAGGATCTGGGGATTGGGGGCAATAGCAAGTCCAACACAAGTCCACATTGTGGTACACACAAAAGTGAACATGAGTTCAGGTTGCTTTAAGAGAGACATAACATCCAGATGTATTGAGTTGACAGTTCTTCTATCCTCTGACCTGGTAAAACCACACTGGGAGAATTGTGTTTGGGGCACCACATCTTAGGAATAATACTGATGTACTGAAGAATATTCAGAGAATGGTAACCATTATGGTAGAGGTTTCATGGCATAAAAAAGACTAGTTGAGGGAATTGAAAATATTTATGATGAAGAAGAGAAGACTTGGGTGGGTGGCAGACATGATAGCTGTCTTCAAGTATTTGAAATGATGTCATGAGGAAAAGGGATTACAATTCCTCTGTTTGGTCCACCATCTGCCCTGGTGCTGTGTCCTCTTTCCACCTCTTGCTCTGGGCACAGTAATTAAATTAATAATGATGAGGTTGAAAGGATTGTTTGAGGGAGATGAAGTAAGGGGGATGCAAGATGCGAGGTCCAAGATAAGATGCAGGGAGTGACCTACCAGAAAAGTGATTGAAGAAGCCCTCCAACTTACCCGTGTGCTTTCACCAGGTGCCCCCAATTCCAGAACAATGCTTCTCCTCTCCTTTCCTATTCTCTTTACTTGTCCGTATGAGAGAGGCACCTCCTGACTACCTGATATCCCAGGTATTTTGGAGCTGTCCTTGCTCCTCCCATTCTCTTGTACCCTTTCCTCCTATTCCAGAAAGTTAAGAGCAATTAGTGGAGAATGCAAAAAATTAAAGTTGGATTTGATTTAGGGAAAAATCATCTAACAATTAAATTAGATAGATATATTGATGGTTGGATGGATGGATGGATGGATGGATACAGAGATGGATAGATAGATAGAATATTTATTAAGCACTTTCTATATGCCAGACACAGTTCTCATATCTGAGGATACAAACAGAAGGAAGCAAGATAGTACCTGCCCTCAAGGAGCTTACATTATAATGAAGCAAGAAGGCACATAAAAGGAATCTGGAAAACAGGTGGTTTGAGGGTGTAGATAAAGACACACATGGTAACATTCAGTGAAGTGATCTAGGAAATCATGGGAAGTCTTTGTTCCAGAAAGATAAAGCACAAGATGACTGAGAGACACAGGGGCTGGGTTTAGGTTACCAGTGGGGAAGAGCTAGAGGTGGCAGTCCCAGTGGAGGGACCATAGTAGGTTTGGGACCATGAGGACTGAAGAAAGAAACCATGTTGGATTAATTTCCATTTGGGAAATTTTATAGGAATTTCAATTGTTAAAAGCTGCTCACTGGTTCCAAAGTTCTTCTGGTGATTCCTTATAGTTGTAACCTGTAAAATACCACAGTCTTTTTTTTCCCTTAACAAATTAGTTTATTTATTTTCTTGTTTACATTATTTATTTCCACGAGATTTTGAGTTACAAATTTTCTCCTCATCTTTCCCCTACCCAACACCTCAAAACAGCCATCCCCCTGCCCCAGTCTGCTCTCTCCTATGTCCTCCCCCTCGCCCGTCTGACTTTCCAGTAGGGCAGTATGGATCTCCCTACCACAGTGCCTGTATATCTTAATTTCCAGTTGGACCCACCCCCACTGGAAAGACAAGCAATTAAATACAGGCCGTGTATGTGTAATTATGCAGAACATCTCCACAGTGGGCATATTGTGAGAGACTGATTATATGTCCCTCCTTCCCTGCCCCCCCGTTCTATTCTCTACCTTGTCCCTGTCCCTTTACAGAAGTGTGTACTTCCAGCAACCTTCCACCCCACCTTGCCCTCCCCTCCATCATCCTACATCTCATCCTCATCCCCCCTAATTTCCTGTGTGGCAAGATACTCAGTTTAGAATTTATGTCATTCCTTCTGTAAGCCAAATTCAATGAGAGTAAGGTTGACCCTTTCCATTTTGCCTTCCTGTTCTTCCTCTCAATTGTAACAATTATCCCTTGCCTCTTCTATATGAGATGATTAACCCCAATTCTGTCTTTCCCTGTCTCCTCTCATTCCATACCTTTCCCACTTCAGAATTTCACCTTTTAGAGTATCGTCCCTTCCTATTCAATTGATCCCTATGTACTCATGTATACACATACTCAGATACGTGTTCATATGAATGTGTAAACCCTCCTATATAGACATATATGTGTGTATGTGTGTATATACATTTGTATTCCCTTCACCTATCCTCATACTGAGAAAAGTTTCATAAGTTACAATTGTAGTTTTTCCATGTTGGCATGTAAATAGCTCAACTGTGAGAAGTTCCTTATGATTTCTTTTCCATATTTACCTTCTCATGCTTCTTGTATTTGAGTGTCAAATTTCCTTTTCAATTCTGTTTTTTTTTTTCAGCAAGAATGTTGGAAAATCCTCCACCTCACTGAATGACCATATTTTCCTCCGGGACATTATACTCAATTTTCCTGAGTAGGTGATTCTTGGTTTTAATCCTAGCCCCCTTGATCTCTGGAATATCATATTCCAGACCTTTCGATCCCTTAATGTAGAAGCTGCTACATCCTGTGTTATCCTAACTGTGTTTCCACAGTATTCAAATTGTTTCCTCTTGGCAGCTTGTAATATTTTCTCCTTGATCAGGGGCCTCCGGAACCTGGCTATAACATTCCTAGGAGTTTTCTTCTGGGGATCTTTTTGAAGTAGTGCTTGGTGAATCCTTTCATATTCTATTTTGTCCCCTGGTTCTAAAATATCAGGGCAATTTTCCTTGAGAATTTCTTGAAGGATGCTTTCTAAGTTCTTTTTTTGATCATGGCTTTCAGGTTGTCCTATAATTTTTAAATTGTCTCTCCTGGATCTATTTTTCAGGTCAGTGTTTTTTTCAAGGAGATATTTCACATTGCCTTCTATTTTTTTCATTTGTTTGGATCTGTTTGATAGTATCTTGATTTCTCATAAAGTCATTTGCTTCCATTTGCTCCACTCTAATTCTGAAGGAATTATTCTCTTCAGAAAGCTTTTGAGATTCTTTTTTGTTGTTGTTGTTCA
>JAQQSV010016700.1:0-11776 GCA_028646515.1 Pseudochirops corinnae | reverse complement strand
AGAAAGAAAGAAAGAAAGAAAGAAAGAAAGAAAGAAAGATCACTATCCCAAAGCAATGAGAAATTATCTGAAAGAAATCATGCTCCACTAACTTAATTTACTTTGTTGACAGGATTATTTGAACACTATAGAAGCTGCACACCTACATTTCAGAAAAGTATTTGATAAAGTCTTGACAGACAAGATATGTGAAGCAGTAATGATTTTATTTATGTCAATCCTAGAGGGAGCTCTCTAGTGAAATAGCTAACTGTTCTGTTCTTGTCAATATTCTGTTTACCACTTTTATCAGTGACATGCATGGAAACATACATAACATGCTGACCAACTTATGAATTATATGTTAGATGATAAAAATCAAGATCTAAATAGATCTTACAAATTTTAGAAATGCCAGGAGCAGAACAGAGGTCTGTATATAGCATTTATTCATCTAACCAAGGCCTCTGATACTGTCAGTTGCGAGAACTTGTCCCAGAGAAGTTCATCAGCATCGTTTTGTGATTGCTTGCTTATGTTGTTTCTGGGTAATTGACAACGTGTTCTTATTTTCCCAATCACTCATGTAGTAAAGTAAGGCTGTGTGTTTGCACCCATGCTTTTTTAGCATGATGTTTCCAGCAATGTTGTCAGGTGCCTTAAATGAGGATGAAAAAAGTATGAGTGTCAGTCATTGCACTGACAGTAAATTATTTAACTTCAAAAAGGCTATAAGCCATGACTAAAATGGAGGAAGAGCTAATGCACTACTTTTTGTTCACTGACGATTGGTGCACTCAGTGAAGCCTCTGAGACTGGGTTGCAACAAAGTATGAATCAATTCTCTGCCTCTTGTGATAGTTTTGTCCCAGAAAATCAATATCAAGAAATAGAGGTACTCCACCACCCAGCATCATACCATAACCAACCACTGGTTACTACAAATGGTGACATTTTGAATGCTGTGGATAAGTTCTCTTATCTGGCAGTAATATTTTCCAGTGATGTACACAGAGGTTGAAGTTGATGCATGAATGGCCAGAGCTGGCTCAGTATTTTGGAGACTGAAGGAAAGCATGGGAGAGAAGAGTCATTAAACTGCTTGTCAAATTCAAGGTCTACAGAGCCTATGGACCTCATTGCTGTATGCCTGTGAAGCTAGAACAGTATACCAGTGTCATGCAGGAAATTGAATCACTTCCCTTTGAATATCTTAGAAAGATTCCAAAGATCACCTGGCAAGATACGGTACCAAAAACTAATACCCTTTCTCAGGCTGAACTGGCAAGCATTCAAATTCTGCTGCAGAGAATGCAACTCTAATGGGTTGACCACATTGTTAGAATGCCAAATATACATTTGTCTAAAAGACTATTTTACACAGAGTTCACACAAGGCAGGTTCTCACATGGAGGTCAGAAGAATCAATAAAAGGACACTCTCAAGGTCTCTCTGCAGAACTTTGGAACATGGGAAACACTGGCACAGGACCATTCACCATAGCCTGCCTGTATAAAGGAAAGCACTATGATCTATAAGCAAAGCATAATTGCAGTAGCTGATACACAAGATGCACAAATTTAGAGACATATCAACTCCAAGTGTTATATGGACTATGTGTGCCCAACTTGTGGTAGAGCCTTCCAAGTTCATATTGATCTGATCAGCCATAGTCAGATACACTGTACCTTGACTCCAACATGGTGTTGTTATTTTGGTTCTCTTCAAAAACAAAGGAAAACAGTCAACAAACTAACCAGATCTTATAAGATTGAAATGATGTACCAAATTCAACATGAATAAAATTAATTGGAACTGCATCTTTGGATGCAAAAATCAGCCAGTGGAGACTGAAGCAAATATGGATGAAATCAAAAAACCTATGATTTTAGTATTCCATACAATAAGGTCAACAGAATTTTTTCAGGGAAGCTCAAAAAAGGTTAATGTTATAAGTAATTGGGAATATCAGGGTTTATCATTTTAGAAAGGATATTGACAGTCTGGAAAATATTCAATAATTGTTATAATGCATGAAGCAAACTAGTTGAAGGAATTGGGGATGGTTAGTTAACAAAATGGAAAATCTATTACTAATAGAAATTACTGATAGTGTTGTACCCAAACCCAAATCCCAGGTCACTACACAGCACCTGATTTGTGGCCCACCATTAAGCCCCTTTATATTTTTGTCTCTGTCCCTGTCCTATACCCTATTATAGCTTGAAACAGCTTAGAAGGCATGCTTGGGCAATAGCCCAAGACTTAGTTCCCTCACCCCCTCCTTCCTCAAATTAGCATTCTGTATATCCTCCTTGAATCATTATAGTGTCCAAGTTTCACTATGGTACAAGGATCTTATGTAGGGACCACCCTGTCCTGTTCCGCTGATCAAGCAGGGTCCTTACACCCTTCACCCAGAACATGACTCTGGCCTGTTTTGGGGAATTCCTGTCCCCCTTATGCCATAAACTCTCCACCCTGTTCTGGGAAACTGACTATGACCCTCTAGCCTGTGCCTTCCACCCTGTTCTAGGAGGGACTCCCTTGTCACAAGAAGGTTGACCCTTGTACCCTTGCACCATATTCCCAAATTAGCCCTGAGATATAGATCTAACCAATGGCTGTTCTTTGCTTCTGTATGTCATGACTTCTACTAGCTCCCCTCCCTAATTGTGGTTTTTGTGGTTTTAGCCTTTATAACCAAAGTCTGTACCCCCAATGGCTACTACTGATTTGAGTTTACATTCCAGTAGTTGTGCACATAATAGAAAACTAATTACTGTCTTCATAAATTTGAAGTCCTGTCGTATGGAAACTAGATTAGATCCCTCACTACTGGTTTCTGATCAAGATTAGCAATGACCAGACAATTAGAGGGCTTTCATTTTCACAGTTGTTTATCCAAGGAGGTAATCCACTTCTCCTCTCAAGATAGCTTAAAATAGAGGTTGAATGATTACTTTCCAGGTGTGTAGTAGAAGGCATTTTTTTTCAGCCATAGGTAAGAATAGGCAACAGCTCCATACTTTTCAACTTTAACATTCTATAATTTTCTGATTGAGTCTTTGATCCAATACATCTATTATTTCTCTTGATCTCAACTGTACCCCCATTTCTATTACCCAACTATATCCTTGTATAGAAATCAGCCCTTTCTGCTTTCATCCTCTGGTTGCATATGTTGTGCTAATGGAAGTAAGATTATAACATAACCAAAATCAAAATATTCTTCCCTCCCTGGAGACATAATTCTACTTTTTATTCCCACAAATTGCAGCACTAGAAGGGTTTTGATCAACTTCATGATTTGTAAAATGGAACAAATTCACATATGCAATTAAAGTACTTTACTCTGTAAAATGTTGAGGTTGTTTAACATTGTAGTTGACTAAATGCTAATTGCAAGAAACATAGTAAGCAAGATGGATACAAAATCATTACTAGAGTTTTATTTTTATAAAAGGATAATGTAACTAGATGGCAGGGTAAGAGTAAGGACAGAACATGTGACTTCATTGGTATAGGCAATTCTAAGGTCAGGAAACTCCCACTTCTGATACAGATTGGTAACTTCCCTGAAATTGAGGCAATAGATATGGGATCAATATCTTTACCTAGTCTCAAAACCTTTATATCTAGGTAAACCCTTATAAAATTAACACTTCTTTGCCTCAGCTTCTCAATATCTTTATTCAACATCAGAACATGTGGGAATGTTGGTTTAATAACTGGTTCAGAGATTATTATATATTTACCTATTTTGTCATTTTGAACTTATTTCATTGATATATTAACATTATTTAATATGATCATAATTGGAATAATTTATAATTAAGCTCTCCAAAAGAAACACTTTAATATATATAAAATTACTTTTCTGCTCAGGTTTCTCTGGGCACTCACCATAGGTAAGCATCATCTTAGGAACATTTCACATATTCAACTAATTACTTACATACTTTGAGATAGTCTATGAAATTTGACTAAAACTGGTAAATTCTCCAACATTTTGTATTGCTTACACTTTTTTTGTGGTGACAACATATGCAGCTTCAGATGCATAGAAACTTTAAAGGGGGAAAAAAGTCATCACAATAAAATCTGTAGAGATAAAGATATTCTAGCAGCCAAGATCTAGAGTTAGAAGGCATTTAGAGTCCTTTCTATTTCAATCCTCTCTATAAATAAAGAAATTCAAGCCCAAATATGTTAAATGATTTGCCCAAGGTCACACACCTCATGTCAGAGACAATATTCAAACCTAGGTCCCCTAATTCTTGAACCAGAGCTCTTGCTACTGAAGCAAATGGGCATTAACTAATGACTATTCAATCAACATCATCATCTATGGAAATTTCTACAAAATTCTCATTGTTCATTGATAGAAATGTTGTTTCAACAGTATGCGCATCATTTCTTTGGACTATGATTATTACCCTTGGTAAGAACATTTCAAGGATTCTCATCCAATCAGTGCCCATTGTTCTGTTTTCTTTTATTTTGCTTTTTAATAATGGCAGCATATCATATACTTTATGTAACTAATGCATTCAGCTAGTGGTTTAATGTTGACATAACTAAGTAAAATTTTAGAAGAAAGAAAAATGGGCAGTCTGCATAGACCACAATAGGTTTATTAAATAGAGACTAGGAAGAATCAAATAGATTCTCCCTGGCTAAACAACTATTTTTGAGAACCCATTATTAAAAATAAATGTTTAAGTAAAGGAAAATACAAAGGTTTCTCTTGGTTCGAAATAAATAAGGAGCATGGATACAAGATGAGGGTGACTTGGCTAGAAATGTGTTTAAAGGTAAACACACACACACACGTCCTTTATCAGACTGGAAGCTAAATTAAATGTGGGTCAGCGAGGTGTGGTGTGATCAAAAGGAACATAATGTAATTTTTCCATTTTTATTTAATTACTTCCCAATTACACAGAGAATTTTTTATAATCAGGTTTTTTTTCAAATTTTTAATTCCAAATGATCTCCATTCCTGCACTCTTCCCCCATCCTTGAGAAGGCAAGCAATTTGATTTTGATTATACATATGAAGCTATATTTCTACATTATTCATGTTGCAAAAGAAAACACAAAGGAAATGAAACAATAAAAATAAAGTTTAAAAATTGTGCTTCAATCTGAATTCAGAGTTCATAGCATATTTTTAGCTTGGGTCCATAGGAATTACCTTGTGTCATCTTCTCAAAGAGAGTAGCTGTCTTTCACAGTCAATAATCTTTACATTGTTACTGTTACTGTATACAATGTTCTCCTTTACATTGCATGAGTTTGTATGTCTTCCTAGGTTTTGCTGAAACCATCTTGCTTAGTATTTCTTACAATACAGTAGTATTCTGTCTCAGTCATACTTGTTCAGCCATGAGGATCCCTTTGATTTCCAATGCTACAAAAGAAAGACCTGATATATATATATATATATATATATATATATATATATATATATATATGCATATATATATATGTATATATATATGCACATATATGTATATTTAATAAATAGGTCCTTTCCCTTTTTCTTTGCCCTCTAAGTTCCAGACCCAGTGATGGTATTAATGGTTCAACTGGTATGCAGTTGGGCATAGTTCCAAATTGTTCTCCAGAATGTACTGACCAGTCGACTATTCAAACTACAGTACATTAATGTTCAAATTTGTCCTTTTTCTTTTTTATCATGATAATCAAAATGAAAGGTGTCAAGTAATATCTCAGAGTTGTTTAATATGCATTTCTCTCATTAGGAGTTATTTAGAGTGCTTATTTTATATGACTATATATAGCTTTGGTTTCTTTTTCTGGAAAGTGCCTGTTCATAACTTTTGACCATCTATCAGTGGGAGATGTATCTTGGTTTTGTTTTTGTTTTTTTTTTTTGTTTTTGTTTTTGTTTTTTACAAATTTGGTTCATTTCCACTTATATTTGAAAAAGAGGCCTTTATCAGAGAAAATTCTGTAACTTTTTTCACAATTTCGTGTATTCACCCTAATTTTAACTGAGTTAGTATTGTTTGTGCAAAAGATTTTTAACTTCATGAAATGAAAATTATCTCTTTAGCATCCTGTAGTACTCTCTATCTCTTGCTTGATCATAAATTCTTCCCTTACCCATACATCTGGAACAGCAGATTGGGTTTAGTATCAGGAAGAAACATCTTCATGAATTCATAATCTGGCCTCAGACACTAACTAGCTCTCTGACCCTGGGAAATTTTCTTAATCTTGTTTGCCTCAGTTCTTCATCTCTAAAAGGAGCTAGCAAATGGTAAATGGCAAACCACTCCAGTAATGCTGCCAAGAAAAGCCCAAATAGAGTCATGGAGAGTCAGATACCACTGAAAAACGACAATAACAAATTCAAAGATTTGTTAGGTATATTTCCCTTGTTTCTCTAAATTGCTTATGATATTACTATCTATGTCTAAATAATTTATTCAATAGATTACTATTGTCATTTGTCCCCATGTATCATGTCTCTAATCTACCCTGCTTATGTCTTTGTAATATTTTGAAATCTGGAAGTTCCTGGCTGACTTCCTTAACATTTTTTTTTACACTGACTCCCTTCACATTCTTGACTTCTTTGTTTTCAGATAAATTTTGTTATTTTTTTTTCTAGGCTATAAAATAATTCTTTGGTAGTTTGGCATGACCCTGAATAAGTAAATCAACTTATGTAAAATTAACATTTTTATTATATTGATTCAGCCTAAACATGGGCAATTAATATTTCTCCTGTTGTTTAGATAAGTATTTGTATGAAAAGTGTTTTCTAATTGTCTTCATTAATCATAGGCTTTGTTTTGGCAGGCAAACTTCCAAGTATTTCATATTTGCAGTTAAGTTAAATGGAGTTTCTTTTTCTATCTCTTTCTCTTGAATTTTGCTGGTATAATATAGAAATGCTAATGATTTATTTGGCTTTATTTTATATGCTGCAACTTTGTTGAAGTTGTTAATTATTTCAACTGTTTTATTTTTTTTTTCAGTTCTTTCTCTAATGTTCTCTAAGTACACCATTATACCATCTGTAACAAGTGATAGTTAGGTTTTCTCATTCTCATTTCTCTCTCTACTTTTATTCTGTCCATTTCTTTTTCTTGTCTCATCATTATAGCTAACATTTTTAGCACAATATTGAATAAGGGAGGTGATAACAGATAGTCTTGCTTCACTCTTGATATTTTGGGAAGGTGTAAGTGTTTATCCCCATTACAAATAATGCTTGCACTTGGTTTTAGAAAGATACTACTTATCATTCTAAGAAAGGCTATATTGATTCTTATGCTTTCTAGTGTTTTAATAGGAATTACTGTTGTTTTTAGTCAAAGGTTTTTTTCTGCATATATTGATATGGTCATATGATTTTTATTCCTATTTTCATTGGTGTGCTCTGTTATGCTGATAGTTTTACTAATATTGAACCAGCCCTTAAATACTAGTATAAATTCCACTTGTCCCTGGTCCATGATCTTTGTGATATATTGTTGTAATAAAATTTTTTCATGGATATTCCTTAGGAAACTTATCTATATTTTTCTTTCTCTTTTTTTCTCCCTCTGTGATTAACATATCAAAAGCACATTTTTGTCATTAAAAGACTTTGTTAGGAATCTTTATTTGCTTAATTTTTAAAAATAGTTTATATGATGTTGGGATTAATTCCTTAGCTGTTCCTTAATTGTTCAGTAAAATTCAGTTATAAATCCATCTTGTGTTAAAGATTTTGTCTTAGGCAGTTCACTGATGATTTATTCCATTTATTTTTCTTAGATAGGGTAATTTAAGGATTCTATTTCTTTATTTTTTTATGCAGTTCATATTTTCTAAATGTTTATCCATTTCTTTGGATAGTCAGGTTTACTTGCACATCATTGGTCAGAAGAATTCTAAATAATTTATTCAATTTCATCTTCATTAATGGCATATTTGTCCCCTTTATTTTTGATACTTATAACAATATATATTTTGTTGAATTAACAAATAGCTTGTTTCTTTAATTTTTTATAAAACTCACTTCTTGTTATATTTATTAGTTCAATGGGTTTTGTTCTTTCAGTTTCATGAATCTCTTCTTTGATTTTCCATTTTGGAGTTTAATTTGGTATCTTTAATCTGTCCTCTTTCTAATTTCTTTAGTTGTATTCCCAATTAACTAATCTTCTCTTTCTATTTTGTATTAATATACACATTTAGAGATATAAGCTTTCCCCTAAGAACTGCTTTGTGTGCATCTCAGAAATTTTGAAATGTCTTACTTTTCTTATTCTCTTTAATGAAATTAATGATTATTTATATGATTTATTCTTTGTCCCACTCTTTTTATCATTAGATTATTGAGTTTCCAATTAACTTTTAATCTATTGTCATTATTATTAACTTTTAATCTATAACTCTTTATTAATGCAACATTATTGCATTATGTTCTGAAAAGGGTGTATTGAGTAGTTCTACTTTTCTGCACGAAGTTCTCAGGTTTTTATGCCCTAATAAATTGCCAGTTTTTGAGAGATGCCATGTACAGCTGACAAAATAAGTTATACTCCTTTATATTCCTTTTATATTCTCCAGAAGTCTACCATATAAAAATTTTGTAAGATTCTATTCATCTCCTTGACTTCTTATTTATTTTGTCATTAAGTTTATTTTGATCTAAAAGGGGAAAGCTGAGGACCTCCATTAGCATAGTTCAGTATTTATTTCCTCCCGTAATTAATTTAATTTTTCTTTTAAGAATTTGCATGACATACCACTTTGTGCATATATTTTATATTCATATCAATTCATTGTCTATGGTTCCTTCTAACAATTTCCCTGTTTATTCTTCATATGCAATTTCTCTGTTTATTCATTCTAATTACATTTATTTTTGCTTTTGCTTTGTCTGAAACCATGATTATTACACCTGCCTTTTTACTTCAGCTAAAGCTTAGTAGGTTCTGCTCTAGCATCTTATTTTATATCTCTGTGTGTGCCTCTGTTTTAAGCATGTTGCTTTTTTTAACAACATAATGCAGAATTCTTGTTTCTAATCCATTTTACAATTAGCTTCTGTTTTATTAGTAAGCTTATGCCATTCATATCCACAGGTATAATCATTAACTGTGCATATTCCTCCCTCTTAGTTTCTTCTATTTATCTTTTTTTCTCTTTCTTTTTATCCTGTCCCTCTTCATAGTCTATTTTGCTTCTGACCATTGCCTTCTTTTATCTCTCCTACCTTTCTTCATCTCCATTTCTCTTATCCCATTCCTCTCCTACTTCCTTCTTTGATAAGATAGATTTCTATTACTAATTGAGTATGTATGTATGTGTACAAACTTTTGTGTATGTTTCACTATTTGAACCAATTTTGATGTGAGGTTCATGCATTAGCTACCCCACCCCCATTCTCCTTCCTCTGTCAAAGCTCTTTCTTGCACAGCTGTTTTATGACATAATTTTCCATATTTTTCCTTCCTCCATCTTCCAATGCATCCCTTTTTGTTACCTACCCAAATATTTTACATCGTCACAACATAATTGTCTCACTCTGATACCCTCAAGGTCCCTTTTCACTTGGGACCAGAAGTAATACTGGCCCTCATGGTTTGCATTCCATCTTGCCCAAAAGTGCTCCTCTCTGCCCTTGAAACATGACCCAGAAGTGGGTATAGGCACTGGAAGTGCCAAACATTATCTAGTCCTGCATCCAGTGCTTGCCCAGAGATACTCTTGTAATCTCATTCTGACCAGTTCCCCTTATTGTCTCTGACTTAAGATAAGCTCTTGAAGATGCTGCTGCTTCTGTCACTCCCACCTAGTCCCCTCACTAGTGTTTCATCCATGTGAATTGTAGGCCAGCTTCCATTCCTGTACCAAAGAACTTTCTTTCTGATCTTTTATTTTGTCTTAGGCTAGCTAGAACAATGTCTCACTTGTATGTTTTGTTGCTTCTATCACTGCAACGATTGATTTGTGGAATTATTTTAAAGTTGTCTTGAGGGGAAATTTGGGAGAGCTCAGGCAAGTCTTTCTCTGCTCCGCCATCTTGATTTCACCACCTAAGTTCCAATTTAATGCAATGTTAGTCTTATTTCCTTGTCTAGAATTAGAGAGGTGATTGCCCTAATCTATTCTGTTTCAGTATGACCTTAATGGAATGTTCAGATGTACTACAAGATATTAGAAAGGACATTTATAAATTGACATTATAAAAGGCTAAACACGAAGGTCAGGAGATGCAAAAACATACCATATAAGAATTAATTGGGCAAAATAAGAATGCTATACTATAAATCAAATTTGAGGAAAGGATATAGTAACTGGTATTAAATAGGCAAATGACTGTCTGTATCACCAAAGAAATATTCATAGCACCAATGGTGACCATGAATTTGCTGGCAGAGGTCTGAATTGTAAAATATAACAGACTCTTCATGTAGGAGACAGAAGTAAAACATTTATCCAGACATCAGAAAGCTGAATCAACACCAGAAAGCCAAATCTCAATACCAGAAAGCTGAATCCATGACAGCAACAAAGTTAATATGTCTTAACCATGCAGGAAGCAACACCATCCCAAAGCCTTACCCCTACTTGGGGCTTCCTACAAACAAACACTCACAATCCTAGCTGTCTCCGTGCCTGCATCCTCTCTCTCCCTCCATTCTAACTTCTCCGACTCCCAGCTTCCTCTCAAGTCTGTTTTTACCTTCCTGCTCCACCTGTTCAGGAAACTCCTCCCACCACAGGCTCCCTGTGTTTATATTTGGCATACTAAGAGATCATGAAGATCTTCAAATTCCCATTACCATTATACTGTCACATGGAAAATGGATCTATTTTGTGTTTTCTTTCCCCAAAAGGTAGAAATAAGACCAAAGTGTTGAAAATGGCATAAAATTCTGTTGCAAATCAACCTAAGCAAAATGAAAATATGCATGGTGTGTATAATTAGTCTACAGAATGATAACTATATTGAATTGGGCACGATGAGTGGAATAATAGATATCACCAAAAGCATGTATGTTTTTAAAAAGAGGATGGCTAGTGAAATAGGTCAGTCAAAATCAGTCAGTAATGTGTCACACTCTGCTATGCTCTGGGCATACAAAAAAAAAAAAGGCAAAACCTTTATCCCTACCTTCAAGAAAGTCACATGAAAAGATGGAGAAAACATGAAAAAAAAATAATGCAAAATATAGGCAGTGAAAATGGAAGATTATAGTAATCTCAAATAGAAGATAGGATTGGAGCTGTGCAGAAAGCCCTATTCCAAAAAGTAGCATTTCAATAGATTCTTGTAGGAAGCCAAAGAAGCTATTATGTGTAGGAGAGTATTCCAAGCATGTTGGATAGCCATTAATAAGAGTGGCTTGTTCAAGGAACAGTATTCAGTTTAGTATCTCTGGATCATCAAATATGTAAAGAGTAAATTATAAGTAGATGAGAATATGAGAAAACACTAGGTTTTAGGGGACTTAAAAAAAAAGCCAAATAGTGATTTTTTAACACATTTTTCTCCTAGAGGTAATAGGGAACAACTAGAATTGATTGAGTTTAGGGTTAGTATGGTGATACCATTTAAGGAAAATCAGTTTGGTAGATGAGCATAGGAAAGATTCTAGTGGTGAGAGACTTGATGCACATATAATTAGAAAGTCATTGCAAATGTTGAGGTCTGATGTAGGTATTCGTATGTCTCCTCCAAGGTAGTGGTGATGTGTTTAGAGATAGTGGGAGATATTGATAGACAGACAGACAGACACAGATAGATAGATACACAGAT
>JAQQSV010016699.1:0-11776 GCA_028646515.1 Pseudochirops corinnae | reverse complement strand
CTCTGCTCTTTCAGACACTAGCCCTAAAGTCAGGAAAACTGTATGGTACTAAGCAAGACACTTACAGACACTTAATGGCTTCCTGCCTCAGTTTTCCCAATTGAAAATGGGGATAATAAGAGTACCTATTTCCTAGAATTGTTGTGAGAATCAAATGAAATGATATTCCTAAAGCATTTAGCATAGTACTTGGCACTTAATAAATGCTTATTCTCTTCCTTTATTCCTTCTTTCCTTCCTTCCCTCCTACAAGTGCTGTCAGGAACACAGCAAACTTTAGCGATAGGTCATGGGATTGGAACTGGATTTATATTAAGAGTTTAGCTCTATAGACCTCGTATTTCATTGCACATAAACTTTTGTACCTATTCTATTCTTATACTATAGTTATTATATATCGCATGATTTTGTTATTGGTACATATGTTAGGTCCTCCTATGATAAAGTGTAAATAAACTCAATGAGGTCAGGGATCATGTTTTGTTGTAACCAGGAAACATGAATTGCTCCCTTATCTATTCAAATTATGGTCATTTTCACTCTGAGCCCAGAGTAAAATAGTGATTAGAAGAAATCCCTTAGTGATTTGGGTCCTGAGAGCTGCCCCTTACTCCTCTATTTGGAAGCCCAATATCTGACTGTCACTACTTCTTCCTCTTTTCTGTGCTGCAAGACTCAAGAAATGCCAGGGAAGAGGCATAGAGAATCGAACATGGATTCATGGAAGACAATAATCAGGGCAAAAGGACTGAGTCATCGTAACCCCCAGAGATGAGTATATTGGATTGCTGCACAAAAATGTTTTTCCTCTTTCTCTCTGTCCTCTGAAATGTGAACCATCTCTCTTATAAATAGGCTATTCCATTTAGGAGAGGGGGAGGGAGAGGGAAAAGGAAAGAGAGAGGGAGAGAACAAGGGAGAGAAAGGGAGGGAGAAAAAGGGAGGGAAAGAGGAGGTGGGGGGAGAGAGAATGAACGAATAGCCAGGGGCTAGTTCTTCCTCCACTTAGCTCTCAAAGCAAACTTTCTAAACCACAAGTCTAACCATCACTCACTCACTCACACACAAAAACACACACACATACACACACACACACACACACACACACACACACACACACACACACACCTCTAGTGTTTCCCTTATCTATCACCTGCAGAATTAAATATAAATCCCTCTGTTGGGTATCCCAAGTCCTTCATAACCTATCCCTCTCATCTTTCTAGTCTTCATACACTTTATACACACTCTCTCCCCACATACTCTGTGATCCAGTGACATTGATCTTATTATTCCTCCCTTCAAATCACTCTATCTCTCAACCCTGGGCATTTTCAGTGGCTGTCCTCCATGCCTGAAATGTTCTCCCTCTTCAACTATACCTTTTCTAGCTCCCCAGATTCCATCAAGTTCCTCCTACAGGAAGTCTTTCCTGATTCCTCTTAATTCTAACATTTTCCCTCTGTTTATTTTCTCCAATTGATCTTGTATATATCTCACCTGAACATAGTGTTTGCATATTGTCTCTACCATTAGAATGTGAGCTCCCTGAAGGCAGGGGCTGTCTTTGGCCTTTCCTTGTAGCCCAGTACTTAACACAGTGCCTGGCATACAGTAGGTGTTCAATAAATGTTTATTGATTGGGTAACTGACAAGCCATGAAGCCACTCATCTTTGCCACTATTCCCAGGACTAGAAATAGAGGAAGCAGTTCTCAAGCACTATATTAAAGATACCAGACTCATCCTGAGGCCTGAGATGTAAGTGTTCATCAGAAGCAGAACTGAACTGGCAGCTGCCATGAAATTTAAGTATTAGTAAGATGGTTGGGAGACCATCTACCTCCCCATCTTCTTTTTTTCATGGCCTACAGAAATCACCTGAAACAAGTCTCAGACACACAAGTCCTTCTTTGGATGTTCCCCATTACCTTTAACAAAAACAGGATAGCTTTGGAGGGATGGTAGAACCGTATACTCCATGAGCAAAGGACTTGACGAAGTTCTTAACAATTTTGCTATGTTAAATAAGCCATGTGGTTTCACAAAGTGGACTGCTTATGTAAAAATTTATCTACAGAGGATCATGAGTGAGAAAGGGAAATCCATACAAGCAGGAATATCATGTATGATCTTAATAATCAAAAGAATACTGAACAAAATTATCACTGTGACTGTATGTATGAGATAGTTTAATGCTATTAATATGTATGTGACAGACATTTTGTTAGGAAAGACACTTTAAGAATGCATTTTTGGGGGCTTCTAGGAGGTACAGTAAATAGAATGCCAGCCCTGGAGTCAGAAGCATCTGAGTTCAAATCTGACCTCAGACACTTGACACACTTACTAGCTATGTGACCTTAAGTGAGTCACTTAATCCCAATTGCCTTGCCTTCCCTCCTGCAAAAAACTGAAAGCATTGTGCTCTATCAAGTAAATTTTTTAAAATGAATAGACAAATCAAATTTTAAAAAATAAAATAAAATGAACAGAAAATAAACATAGTAGACTGTCATATTCAATAACACTCAATTTCATAAGCATTAAACACCTATAAATACAACACCCTATACTAATGAAGAATATGAAGATATTAAAAAATAGTCCCTACCTTCAATAAACTGCTCTTTGGCTGGGTATACAAAAAAATAAATGGATAAGTATTCAATAATTTGTTGAGGGAAACATGACAAGCTGAAAAGTCTATATTTTATCTTTGAGGAAAAAAAGGAGCCAGTAAAGATACTTGAGGAGAAGAATGGCATAATCAGACTTTTACTTTAGAAAAATTGTTTAGGCAGTTATATGGGGGATGGATTAGAGAGGGAAGAGACTCAGAGCATAGAGACTAATTAGGAATATATTGTGTTCTTTATACATCTCAAACAATTACATGACTGAATATGTGGCATACTATAAAAAGTTATTTGTGAAAGTCTGCCTATGTTCACATATTTACATCAAGATTACCTTGTTGCATGCATAAATGCTCAAAAAGATATCATAATATAACATCATAGTAATAGCTAGTCTTTGCATAGCCCTTTGAGGTTTGTAAAGTGCATAACAAATTCACAACAATCTTAGGAGATACATAATATTATTGTGTCTATTTTATGGATGAGGAAACTGAGGCAAAGACAAATCAAATGGCTCACCCAGATCACACAGCTGAATTTTAACTCATCTTCTGACTCCAGGTCTAGCACTCTATCTATCCACTGTACCATCTAGGCTGCCCTTTAGTCTTTATAGAGAGAAGAAATCAAGCATATAGATCAGCAGTTAATGATGGTTTCTCAGTCACGTTTTCAGAGAAATAATACCATCTGATCTCTTTTGCAATCATTCAATATCTTCCCTGATTCAACTATCAAAAGCATCAATTAAACAGCGCATTCAAAATTTTATCATCTGGTTCTGATATTCTCTCCAACTTTATGTTCTTAAATACCACATTCATTTCCTCATCTAGTACAATGGGGACAGATAAATTACTATTGAAATGCTGGCAGATCTATTCTATTTTTTATCTGTCATCTTCATTACAGTCACAACTATAAATGCTCTTGAAATTATTTGGCTCAGTTTGTTCTCATCCTAAGTTTTTTACAAACACATTTTCTCTTTCAACATACTTCACTATTTTGTTGGTAACTGCTTGCAATCTGCCATGATTCTCATCTATGATGTTTTGCAAATCAGTTTGTATTCTAAACTGATTCCTTCATTTGTCTTCAGTTCTTTATAACTGGGAAGGATAGCAGATGTATATATTGGCTAAGGTGGTTTCTGAGCTCTTTATCCTTCTCACTGTGGTGATTGTTTTGCATGTTAAACTTCTGTAAGAAAAGGTGATATTCAGTATCAACACCTTTTACTTTGGCCATTCATTGCCAGTTGCTCAGTCTCAAAAGCTTGTTTGAATATATCAGGATAGAATAGTTGTATTTGCATGAAGGGTCAGCTTTGTTTTTGTCCTTCATTCTAACTAAGGTATTCATTTTAACTTTTGTTCTAACTACTTGATAACCTGAATACACCTAAGCTACTGGTTCTGATACTGCTTCTACATAAGTAATCAGTCTTTTCCTGTCTGTTACAGTATAATTAATTTCATTTTTGTAATGTTCAATGTTCATATCAAGTATCTTTTGAGCCTCTTCTTCATCAAGAAAACATTTATGCTATACATAGATGTGAGACTTCTGACTAGTCTTCAAACCTATGACTGCTTTCATTTCTTAACTTCATATTGTATTTTCTAATGTATTTTCTACTGTCATTCTCTGAGTCCATCTTAACATTGAGGTCATCAAGTTTCAGAGCATATATTAACTTGGTCTGGACCTTCTTGTAAGTTTCTAAATAGAATTCTTCTCCTTTATCCTAAGTGAATGAGCTGCAATTATTTCTATAGTGATTCTTGCTCATGCTCACGAAGAGCAATGAAAAGATGACCAAATGCCCCATGAATTAATACATCTGGCTGCCTTTGGACTCAGGAAATCAGCTCTAATTCTTTGACCTCCCTCTCCAAGGAGAGCTCAAGAGCTAATCTTCCATTTAACTCAAAGTCAAGAGAAATATGAGTAGTTGTGAATAAACCCTGAAATTCGCCTAAGTTGGAGGTTTCATGCTTCTTTTATTTCCCCAGGTGGTAACTTTCCCTCATTTTCCACTCTTTCCAATTTAGTAAGACTGTCTTTCTTACTATCTTAGATTTCATTGAAGCTATTCCTATGACTTATATTCCTATATTTTTATGACTTCAAGTTTCATTTATAATGAAAATACCAATGTTGATATGATTCACTCCCAACAAAAATATTTCAGTACATTAGGTTTTAGATTAATTTCATATTTAATTTACCAAAAGTTAAATTAATGTTTTCAGATAGTCTAAAACCTTTATGGTCTTTAATTTTTCTGTTACTCTGTCCCAGTCACTAAATAAACACAAAAGGGTCTCACAAGACTACTGTCCATTTGGTATTTTTCTGGGTTTCATAGGATGCTATTTCCAAAGAATTCATCACCTACTGGCTAGCCTCTTGGTGATGAACTTCTCCACACTGAGCAAAGAGCAGTAAATAGTTTATAACTAGAGTCATACTTTATACCTCCAACTTCATAGCATATGTTGAAGCTTATTCTTTCCTGGACTAGGCTTTGAGAACCCAGGCCACTTCTACAATGAGGCATCAAATTAGGACTTTTGTGGAGGGATTTATACACACTAAGAACTTAATAAATTATATCTGAATGATCAAATGATTTGAGCCATGGTACCTCTGAATCTACATAATAAAAAGTCATTATAGTAAGGCATTACTATTTACATTATCATTTACATTATCGAAAGGCATTACATTTAAATTTTTGTTTTGAGAATTTCTTTTAAGATTTTCATTACAGCCCTTGAGATAACTGGAAATAACTTGAAATATTATAAATCTTGGGTTGGGGATCACTGTGGAATAATAAAAGCAAATATCTAAGCTATTGATTCAGCAATGGCACTCAACCACAACTCTACAGACTGTTAATTCACTTGGCTACAGTGGAATAGTAATGGGACCAAGGTCATAGATTTGTTCACCATATGGGTGAGTAAGCTTTACTCTATTTCATGACCACTGGCCACCACTGGGCCCTAATCCAAGTCAGCTATATCATAAATACAATTAATTCCTTCCAGGGGTTAAAAGGGAGTCCAGCTAGAGAATGTGAAGGGATCGTTGCAAGGCCATCACCACAAATGGAGAAACAACTCAGAACCCATGCCCTTCTGATTGTGGTTCATTAGTATTACTGTTACATGTAAGGAAAAATTTTTTTTAAAGAAAGCCAAAATGAACAGATGGGCCACATTGGTTTATTTCCCTCACCATATGCCTCCTCCTATCTGTTGAGTTGCAAAGAAAAATGTTAGCTACCTAGATGTACTTTGTCCCTGACTAGGTTTTTTTATTTATTCTAAAAGCTTAGTTAAGCATTTTACAAGTCACTCCCAAGTAGTTAGGTACTTAGGAAGACATATAACTTATTTTAGGTCAGCAGGAACTCATTACTTTAGTAAGACAATTAATGGCCTGTACTCTTCTATTAAATGAGTTACCTAGTGGCCTCTTAAGCACCCAACACTTCCAGGGAAATCTTTTGCATTATTAAGAACATAAAATAATGCATACATCTTTGTGAATTTTCAGGTAAATTAATAAAAGCTTGCTACTAGCCATGAACAGAATCAGAGAACCATCCCACAATTATAAAAAAATTTAATTTAAAAAAATTTAACTGAATTTTCACTGGCAGTATAACTCCCACTTCAATGTGCCACTGTATCAAGAGCCAGAGAAACATCATTCATATTGTTTGTTTGCACTCCTTTTTATACTCATCTCAAGTTTGAGCCTTCGCTTTGCTCTACTACTCTGCCTGGTTTCAATGCCCAGAACAAAATGCTCTTCCCAAGGTAAGCTCATGACTTCTAAAGCCACCTCCATACTGCTAACTCAAGCCTTGATTGACTCCACTTCTCTTTCTCCTCTACCCTCTTATTGGAGGGCTGGAGGGCAGAGTACCAGACTGCTCTCACTGCCTTCCTTTACAGAGGGCAAGAACTGAACTCTCAGCTCACTCTACTTTCCATCTGCTGCTCTGCTTTGTGTCAGCTCCACAAAATAAGATGCCCCTATACCAAGCACTCCCTGGTATCTATAAGTCCACCCTCCCCTTTCCTGTCCATCAGTGTATGTTGTCTCCCCATTTAGATTGTAAACTTCTTGAGGGCAGAGACTGTCTCTTTTTATTGTCTCCTCAGCACTTTGCATAGGGCATGGTACATAGTAGGTGTTTAGTGAATTGCACTGGATTAGATATGACAACCACATTTCCCTTCTACACCCCTAGTGGTCTACTATTTCATTTTTTTAAACTTAATGCTCCATTTTTTAAACCAGGCCCCTTCAGAGAAAGAATATGTGATGGTCTTTTCAGGGAAGTTCAGAATTGCTCCTTAATCATCTGGGAGAAGAATAGTTTAGAAACCCTCTATTTTTAACTCTAATTTGTGGTTTCCCTTCACTCTTTTGACATTCTATTCTTTTACCTTTCATTTGCCCAGGTTAAGGGCAACTGTTGGAAAGGAAGAGCTACATCACCTCCCTTCATTAAGGGGCACTTCAGTCAGATTGCAGGTGCTAAGCAAAATGGGCACAGGCTAAGTCATTCAAGTCCCAGCAGGTATGACAGCTGAGCACTCTTTCATTAAAATAGAATGAGACTGCTCTCCCTTGGCTCCAAACAGATATGTCTTAGACCAGGGAAATAATACTACACTACAAAGTCTAGAGGAATGGGGGTACTTAGGAATAAACTCTGGAACTCACCTAAGTTGGAGGTTTCATGGTTCTTTTATTTCCCCAGCTGGTAACTTTCCCTCAATTTCCTCTTTTTCCATTTTAATAAGACTGTTTTTCTTGCTGTTTTAGATTTCATTGAAGCTGTTCCCATACCTTAACTAAGGGAATTTCTAGTCAATTAAACTCCTTCCTGCCTCTTTATCTATACCCCTATACCTCAAATCCTAGTATAAAGCCCACTTTCTATATGAAAACTTTCTAGAGTAGACTTTAAAAACTTGCAGACTTACATTAATTTTAACCATATGTCTCCCCCCAGCATTGTACTTGATATGCTATATATGACTTATATAACGTGCACAGAGCCTTACCCCAAACCGGAGCTCTAGACCAGCGTATCAAAGCCAAAGAGAAACAAAGAACACTAAACCATAGGATCTCTGGGCCATATATTTGCTTAAAGAAACAAAAATTAATGTTATTTACATTTCATTATATTTTTGTTTATTTTGTTTACTATTTCACAATTTACACTTTAATCTAGTTCAGGTCACACTTGGGAGTGTTTATGACATGAACACAGCCATGGGATGAATGTTTGACTTCTCTGCTCTAAAATGACATGGACCAATTGTCACAAATCAATAATATTTACTGTAATCTTGCTATAATTTGTGCTCCCCTCCATAAGGATATTAGAGTCTATTCATTTTACCAGTTCATACGACTTCTTCATTGTGTTTTTCCAGATCTATTTCAGGGTATCCCAGTGAGTTACAGTAGAAATAACATGACTTTGGAGACAAAGGACCTCATTTTTAATCCCAGGTATGCTATTTTCAAATACATGATCTTGGGCAAATTATCTAAAATTTATAGACCTCAGTTTTATTATCTATAAAATACAGAGATAGAATGAGATGAGCTCTAAGGTCCCAGGCAGAATCAAGTTCTATGATGACTTCCCCAACTATCAACCTCTGTAGAAAATTCTTTTAGATGTTTGTCTAATTCTTGGTTCTGATTCCCCTATAATCTGGTCCTCAGTGCCTGTTAATTGCCACTAATAATCAACACACATTGACCCAAAAAGCCCCTAGCAATTGCACAAGTGTATTCTTCCCACTGGGACTACTTGAAAGTGTGATCAGGGATGGGGTTGACTATGGCCTCAGGTCAAGAGTCTTTTATTGTACTGTCTAAGGTGCTGTATGGTGCAGTATAGAAAGGACTCATTTGGTCAAAGCAAGAAAGTTCACAATGGAAACGTTTCCATTCATGGAAGGCCATGATTAGAGGATTCAGGTTATATAAAGCAAGAGACTGTGTTATTGTAGCAACAAACATAAAATATAAGATTAACAGGCAGTCAGAACAAGAAGTCCTACTGTGGACTAAAAATAACAATGTGACATCCCCGAGATCAAGAAATTAAGCAGAAAAACATAATATTAAGTCAGGGTTCAATTAAAAGAAAATAAATGTCCAACAAGATTTGAGCTTAAACAAAAGGAACAAAGAGCAAATTAACAATTCATCAAGTTAAATGAAGTGGTTGTGCCTACAGCATGGCAAAAAGAGCACTGCATTAGGAGGCAGGAGACATGAGTTTTCTTCTGCACTGGGCTTGTTGTTAGGTTGTTTCAGTCATATCTGACTCTTTGTGACCTCATTTGGGGATTTCTTGGCAAAGATACTGGAGTGCTTTACCATTTCCTTCTAGAGCTCATTTTTACAAAAGAGGAAACTGAGGCAAACAGAATTAAGTGACTTGTCCAGAGTCACACAGCTAGTAAACCCCTCTCAAGAGCTCACTATATTGGTAACAAATAGTATAGACATCCAATTAGCTTTAATCTTAATGCTGGAAGTCTGAAGCTCAAGGGATTCACCTGCTTCTGCTTCCACATAAGTAGGGATTATAGGTATGTGCTTCCATGCCTAACAACAATGAAGAATTATCTACCATATATAAAACAATTATAATTGAATCCACAAGTCAAAAAAAGGGAACTCCAACAAGACAAAATCCTTATGAATAAATGCCTGAGAATGCTGAAGTGTTCGCTTAACTTCTCTCCAGCTCCAACCTTCATTGTCTCAGCAGAAAAGGAGAAATGGACCCACAGACTTGTCCCTGAGTCCCATTTTGGGATCACCTCCTGCTTCAGAAACTTAGCTGATACATGTCACAACTTATGTCCAACCCTAAAACAAGTAGCAGACAAAGATTACAGATGAGGGGAAGTGAAGAACATCATGATGATGATGATGATGATGATGATGATGATGATGCTGATGATGGTGATGGTAGTAAAGCAGCATTTGCATAATGCCTATGATGTGTCGGGTACTATACTAAGCACACTGTAAAAAATTAATTTTATCCTCACAATAACTCAGGGAGATAAGCAAGAAAACATAAATCTTCCAACACAGGAAATGTCTAAGATAACTTTGGGATTTAGGTCTAGGGATATACCCGTTAGAAAAAGAGAAGTAGTTAGAAAGTGAACAATGAAGAAATATAAGGAGGAAAAGGGGTTAAAATCCCAATTTCAAGAAAAAGACAGCTCAGTAAAAACCCAGAATACAAACAGATAGATCAGCAGAGAAGGAACTAAAATTAAAAGGCAGATCAAAGTCAAAGAGTTTATAAAGTCTTTTTAACAAATATTTCAAAACAAAAGAAACTGAAAGAATACTTGCCAAAACATAGTCTCCTGTGGGACTTTAAGGGAGCCTAGAACAACAACAGGAAATTGCAGAGTGGTTCAAAAGAGAAATAAAAATACATGAGAAAAGATATTGAGAATAAAAATGTGTCAAAAATTATAGTTTGCATTGCAGTAATACAAAACCCAATTATCAGATCAGAAAAAAAATCCATAGTGAAGAGTTTCTCCATAGAAGAAAAATAGAAAAAATGATTTGACATTTTTACAAAATATGAAATGGTTGAAAATCTGACAGAAGAGAAGTAAAAGGTAATATGGGTAAAAAGAACACATGTAGAAGATTCAGGTTATATAAAGTAAGAGAACAGGTTATTGGAATAACAAACAAAGAGTACAAGATTAACAGGAAGTCAAAACAAGAAGTCTGACTGAGGACTAAAAATAAAATGTGACATCCCTGAAGATGCTTAAGAAATTAAGCAGAAAAATATAAAAGTAAGGCAGGGTTCAATTAAAAGGAAATAAATGTACAAGAAGTTTTGAGCTTATATGAGGCAAATCCATTTACTTGAAAAGAAGATGTGCAGAGGCAGCTAGGTGGCACAGTGAATAGAGCACCAGCTCTGGAGTCAGGAGGAACTGAATTCAAATCAAACCTGAGACACTTAATACCTGCTAGCCATGTGACCTTGGGCAAGTCACTTAACCCCAATTGCCCTGCCTCCCTCCCTCCAAAAAGCAAAAAAAAAAAAAAGTGTAGAAAAAACTTAAAAATCATAACTTTCCCAAAATAGCATGATAATTTTTTAATGAAGAACATAATACACAAAATAATACAAGAAAATTGCCAGAAATTCTTACTAAGGAAAACAAAGTATGAATCTAGTGAAACCATAAATCACCTCAAGAAAAAAAAATTTAAAACTATATGCTTCAAATTAAGACACAGTGATTAAATTTAACAGTTACGATGACAAGCTAAATTTCTGAAAGCAGTCAGAAGAAATATGTTCAAACATAAAGGAAAGGATTTCAAATAACAGGAGATTATTTTGTGCTCTCTGGATAGTACAAAAGGGAAAGAAATAGTATATCCCAAGAAGCAAAAGAGCTCAAACTTTAAGCCCATTTTTATATTAAGTTTGCCTGCACTTATTTTCTTTGTTATTAGCAGTGATGGCTGGGGTGGGACATGTTGGAGTAGGACTGTGCAGGTGGGAAATGTGAGCACTTAATGCATAAAGTGGGAAATGTGAACAACTAAAACAAAGGATACCAATAAGATTTTTTTTAATGTTTTCAAAAAATAATTTGTAGGACAACATGGAACAAATCACACAAGATACAAAGATCATCACCTTGGTAAAAGGAGTACTCATGCTAACAATTTTATAGATCTTACAGATTATCAAAATCAGATAGCCAAGTTCAAAAGTGAGTTCAAGTCCTAATGGAAAGGGCTAAACAGAGAATTACGCAGTCCAAACTTATGGTAGAAATGTTTACTTCTTTCATTGATGATTTGCAAAATTAAATAGATTTTTAGAAATTAGAAGAATCTCTATGATAGAAAATGTGTGATCTCACCATTACTTCTGAGATAGCTTTTAAAATGCTATCTACAGCAAAAAACAGGAGAGAAAAATAAGAGAATGTGTACTGGCAAAGAAACTATTACAGTATCTGTATTTCCAGATGGCTTATTTAGAAAATCCTAAAGACAAAAAAA
>JAQQSV010016698.1:0-11776 GCA_028646515.1 Pseudochirops corinnae | reverse complement strand
TACACCAAAATATTTATAGCAGCTCTTTTTTTTTCTTTTTAAGTAGCAAAGAACTAGAAAATATGGAGGAAACCCATTAATTGGCATATAGATAAAATGGAATACTTCTATGCTGCAAGAAATGATTAAGTAGACATTTTCAGAGAAACCTGGGAAGACTCATCTATACTGATGCAGAGTGAAGTCAGCAGAACCACTTAAGATTTACATAATAATAATAATAATAGCAACAACTAACATTCATTTAGTTCTTACTGTGTGTCAGGCACTGTGCTAATAATAACAACACTGTTAAGTATCTTTAAATAACTTAAGGATACTGAGCAGTGTAATGGCGAATCACAATTCCAGGGGACCAATGGTGACACATGCTGCCCACTCCCTACTAGGAAAGTGATAGACTTAAAGTGCATCCCCAACCTATAATACAAAATGAAATATATATTTTTTGACATGGTCCACATGGGAATTTGTTTTGACTATCACAATTGCTTGAAGAGTAAATAAAGCATACTATCTTGCTATTTTTGTTTATTACAAAAAGAAAACTGTTAATTCAATAGAGTAAAATGCAGCCTTAAACTTTCTTCTCTGAAAAGGTTTCATCTATACAATATATAATATGTAAAGAATTTTATAATAGATTAAACTACAGAGATGCCACTTTTCAATAATCTGATTATGAATATATTAGATAATATGTAAAGCAGAGATAGACACTCATAAATCCCTTTGTCACTGTCATGGACCATCTCTTCCACAATAAGCACTGTCTATCAATGGCAACATTTACTCAGTGTTCCTCTGTGGATCAGCATGCTTATTATCTTTATAACTGATGCTGTTTTGATTGTATCAAGCAGTATAAGGCAGCAGGGTATCTCCCAATGAGATTTATAACCACCGAAAAAGGAGATTAGCCTAACAAATTACTCAGGAAAAATATAAAGAATGTCCATTGTCCAATGAGTGGTATGAAATTGGATGAAGAGCCCATTGAATTAGATCACCACTACATACATCTTGGGCAGACAATGAAAATGGGCATCAAGTTGGGCCAACAATTGAATAGGAGGAAAACAATGAGCTTTTTACATTTGAAAAAATTGGTGTAATTTCAAATATCCACAACTATCCTCTAACACAGAGCAGTTAGACAGCATGGTGAATAGAGCTCGAGGCCGAGAGTCAGGAGAACTCTTCTTTTTGAGTTCAGATCTGGTCTCGGATGCTTACTAGTTGTGTGACCCTGGGCAAGTCACTTATTCCTGTTGGTCTTAGTTTCCTCATCTGTAAAATGAGCAGGAGAAGGAAATGGCAAATCACTCTAGCATCTCTGACAAGAAAACACTAAATGGGGTCATAAGAGTTGGACATAGCTAAAATAAACAACTGAACAACAACATTCCCTAATACACAAAACAAGGTTTTGTTTTGTTTTTTGACACCTGAATACTGTGCTATATGGTAGCAAAACATGGATCACGACAATCATTCTTTAAAAAAAATTCTAAACTAAATGCAGAAACAAAACTAGGTATGTCCACATACATGGTTGTAATGCCATGCATGAGCAGCTTCCCAAAAGAATGCTACTGTGAACAGCTTTTAAGGTTCTGATTACACAGTATAGTGAACACTGTTTATTCCATAACAAATCAAGGCAAACGTTCACAACGAATCATGATATAATATTCACAACATTACATCTTATCACAGAAAATCACAATATAGTGTCCTGGAAGACTGAGGTTTCTTGCCAAGAAGTCTGCCTGGAAGGCTGAGATTTCTTCTGGGTTCTAGGGCCAGCTGAACTACTAGAGGACTGAAGAAGCACGACCAGGATAAGACTTTGTTTGTTTGTGGCTTGGTTGATCCTTGATTTCCCGCCAACAGAAGTCGTGAAGGTTCTGAGATGTGCTGGACCCTGTGAACTTCAGTGTGTAGCAAGAACTGCCTGGAGGACTGGACAAGAACCTGCCTCTGAATCCAGGTGACTCTTTGGTGGATTCAGGTAGGAGCTGAGACTATGGAAGGGGATCTAGGGAATCTGAAAGACTACCCAGAGTCAAGATGAAGAAAAGGCCTCTTCTTGGATATTGAATGTGTGATAAAATTGAAATTTACTAGACACCAAGGGAGGGGTGGAGGGTTTGTGTAATTTTCTAATGATTGCATTTAGTGATTAACAATACTTAGTAATTGTGAATCTGGATAAGTGACTGATTAAGTTAACCTATGATTGCCCCATGAGTGGAAGATTGACTTGTATTGTGAAATGATTGAATGATTAAGTAAGGAAGGTTTCCCCCTTAGGGACCCCAGATAATTGTACTTTTTTTCTTTGTTCTAAATATTGTGACCACTTTGGTGAAAACTATGTGGCCATTTTAATGTTAAGCTGTTGTGAACACTATAGTGTGATTTTCTGTGATAAGATGTAATGTTGTGCATATTGTATCTTGATTTGTTGTGAATGTTTTCCTTTGATTTGGTCTTGAATAAATGGAGTGCTCACTATACTGTGTAATCAGAACCTTAAAAGCTGTTCCCAGTAGCATTCTTTTGGGAAGCTGCTCATGCACGGCATTACAGTGACACAAAAGTTAATCAATAAAAATGTTGGGTATTGCTAAATGGAGAGGCAGCTTGGTGTTGCAAATACAGTATTTGACCTAGAATCAGAGGAATCGAGTATGAATTCTGCCTAAGACATTTATTAGCTGTAGTAACCTTGTCAATACATTTAATCTCTGTCAGCATCGCTTCTTTCATCTGTCTCATATAAAGTTGCAAAATCAAATGAAATAATATGTGTAAAGTACTTTGCAAAGCATAAGGTAATATAAAACAATTTAGGTAATGTGAATCTTTAGCATATAGCTAACTATGCCTTGCCTAAAAGGAAATGGAGTGAAAGGCATCGTACAAGAAATATGTGACCAAAAAGGAGAGCCAGACATGTAGCAAAAAATAAAGATAATAGGTGGATAAACAGAGTGCAGGACTGGATCCAAGAAATGTGGGGAAAGAAAAAAACAGATTAGAGGCACTTAACTTTTTTGTGTATCCTGTACCTCTTTGAGAGTCTGTTGAAACCTCAGAATAATGTTTAAATGGTTAATACACAATACATGGAATTACAAGGAAAACCAATTATATTAAAATACAGCTATTGAAATATTTTTATTTTTTTATTTATTTAAATTATTTTTTTTTAACCAAGTTTGCGGAGCTCAGATTGAGAATATTTTAGAAGAGGAAGGCTTCTAATCCATTCAGTAATATCTCTACAGAATTGTTGCTGTTATGCTATAAGAAATGAAGTAGGGTGGGGTGGTGGAAGAAATTATTCTGGAGAGACATGGAAAGTTTTCTATGAACTGATGCAGAATAAAGTTAGCAGATCCAAAAGAACACTTTGCACTATAAAATCAATATAATATAAATGAACAGTTTTGAAAGACTTAAGAACTTTGATCAACTAAATGATCAACCCTAATTCCAGGGTAGTGATAAAGAAAAAATGCTATTGACATCATGACAGAGAGATAATGAACTAATATGTGAAATAAAAATTCACTTTTGAACATGACTATGGGAATGTGTTTTGTATTACTGTATTTTGTAATATAATAATTATTTCCTTTCTATTCTCTCCTTCCTTCCTCCACTTCTTTCTTTCTTTCTTTTTCTTCCTTCCTTCCTTCCTTTTTTCTTCCTTCTTTTCTCTTTCTCTTTTTTCCCTTCCTTCCTTCCTTCCTTTTTTCTTCCCTCCCTCTCTCCTTCCCTCCCTTCCTACCTACCTTTCTTCCTTCCTTCTTTTCTTTCTTTCTTCTTTTTTCTTTTTTCTTTCTTTCTTTCTTTCTTTCTTTCTTTCTTTCTCTCTCTCTCTCTCTTTCTCTCCCATTATCCTACACACTGCTATCACTCCTATTACTATCTTATGTTCATACAACACTTTACTGTCACAAAGTATTTTCCATACATTTGTTTCACATGAACCTCATCACACTGCAGTGTGATAGTTGAAGTACTATCACTTCCATTTAACAAATTAGAAAATAGGCTATAAGGGGTAAAGTGACATGTCCAAGGATGTGTAACTTGTTAAAAGAAGAGTTGAGATTAAAATCCTGATATTCTTGTTCTGTGCCCAAGGTCCTTCCAATTACCAGAATTTTAATGCTGCCAGAGTTGAGTCTCCCTTTCTTATAGAATCAAAGATATGAATCTGAAAGGGACCTCAGATGTTACCTGGTCCAACCCTCTCATTTTAAAATGAGAAAACTGGGATTCAAATTAAATGAGTTCCCTAAGGTTACACAGGTAGAAGAGATTTGAACTCAGTTCTCATGACTACAAATTGCATTTTTTTTTCCTACTCTACTGCTCTGCCTCCCAATAACTCTCTGAAAACTCTGCTGTTGACTCCTGATCTCTCATGACTGATATCCAATATTCTTGCAGGCCATATTGTCTGCCCTTCTGTTCTATTGCTGGCATACGTGGGAACTCCTCTACTTGCATCTACAACCTGCTGCTGTCTATGCTTTGGTTCTGATAGTCATTAAGAAATTGATCATAACCGTCTTTTACCAAATCATACCTGCCACCAGCTCAATGTGTTTTCTTTTCTAGTTTCAACCTTAATCTCTCTATTCAGTGATTTTTAGGAGAATCTCCACTTAAACAAATGTATTTGTGTGTATGTATTATATATTTGAAGTTTTCTTGGCAAAGATAATAGAGTTTTGTTTTTTTTTTATCATTTTCTTCCCCAGCTCATTTAAAGATAAGGAAACTAAGGGAAACAGAGTTGAGAGATTTGTCCAGAATCAGAGATCTAGTAAGTGTTGGAGACCAGATTTGAACTCAGGTCCTCCTGACTTCATGGCTAACACTCTATCCACTGTGCCACCTAACTTCTTTATGCATATATACATATACATACATATATATTATAAGCTGAACATAGCTGTGTTGGATCTATTATTGTACTTATGTTAATTTGATCAATCTTCTGTGACATGAAACACTATTTTCATCATATCGCTTCACTTTTCAAAAAATTTGATTCTCCATTATCTACAGTATTGAGTTCAAATTCCTTACCCAAACATATAAAGCCTTCCACAATTGGTCTCTAACCTTCCTTCCCATAAGAAAACATTACAACCAAAGTGATAAACTTGCTGTCCTCGAAAATAAACTTTGTACTTGTCCATCTCATAGTTTTTGCTTATCCCAGTTTCCTTAGCCTAAAATGACCTCCTGCTTCGTCACCCACATGTTGAAATCTTAGGCTCATAGAATCACAGATTTATAGGTGAAAGGAACCTCTAGGGCCATCTTATCCAACCCCCTCATTTTATAGTTGTGGAAACTGAGGACCACAGAGGTTAAGTGACTTATCCAAGGTCATAGAGGCAGTAAGAATCAAGGTAGACTTGAAATTCTCTCCTCTAATTCCAGTGTTTCCACTTGTTTTTACAAGAGGCAGTACAGTATAGTGACTAGTATGTTGGATCTGGAATCAGGAAAACAGATTCAGATCCTGACTTTGATACTTACTGGTTGTATAACAATGAACAAATCACTTATGTTCACTTTCCTTCTTTGCAAAAATAGAATTTTTACTTCAGATAGTTGTGAAGTGCAAATGACATTACAGGAAGGTTAGATATCATTATTCAAGGCTCAGCTCAAATGCTACCTTTTCCTTCTTCAATCATTGTAACTAGCAATAATCTTTGCTTCTTCTGAATACCTATAGCACTCATGACGTTTACAATACAATATTTTGCATTGCTATTTTTTGTGTAGATGTCTTAGTACTCTATTTGTATGAGGTCTTATTTTTTTAAATCATTTCCCAATGCCTAGCACAGTAACCTGCACATAGTAGGTTTCTAATAAATGTTAGTTGAATTATTCATCAGCAAAAATGTAATTTCTTTTCTTATCCATTTGAATTAGCCTCAAGTTTGTAATTAGATGTTCTGAGAGATAAAGGAGAGACTCTGCTATCTACTCTCGCTGCCACTGAAGGATTAAGACTACCAGATCAAATGGGAAACATACCATAGTGAGATCCAAGAGGGTAACACACACACATCATACTTCCCCACTCACCCTGGGATTTAATTGAACTGAGGTGAAGAACCTTCTCTCTCATGGGGGAGAATGAAATGGAAAGTTCTTCAATGTCCTAATATTTGAGCAATGATCTGGGAGAGGTTTTAAAAACCAATCCAAATAGTATATGTTCCATTATACATTGTTTTATTGCTATTGTGTTCAGCTTTATTGTTTTTATTGATTCTATGCCAAGAATAAATACTATATGCATTTTTAGAAAGGAAAGTGGAAGGGAGACAGGCTGCCACCTTCTCCATGCCCAGAAACAAAATGTATCAAATAGGAAGCTAAAACCATTTAGAAAACAAATCATCCAGCCTGGATATCAGATACTAGAAAATGAGCTTCAAAAGGTTCAGAAGTTCAGTTCTGATAAGCATCCCAAAGTTCAGATGATTATCTGGCACTTATAGAAACTCCTTTGGCATGAAAAGGTAAATCTCTCAAGATTAGTCTATCTTTAAAGAATTGCTGTACTTTCTGATTTCAATTGAAAATCCCACAAGAAAAACCTCCTCTAAACCACTTTGATAATGTTCTTTTAGCCTAACAGTGGGTGCCACAGATTAGTAGACCGCAGATGATCAGAAAACCTGAGTTTTCGTTTTGAATTCTGAGAAGCCCTGTGCAAATCTCCCTCTCCTTTATCCACTCCCCCAACCTTCCAAAAAGCCTGTCTGATTTTTGCTTCTGTCTCATCATCTGCAAAATGAATGACTGTAGGGATGCTCTTCTATTCAATAATAGAATGAATAGACTTCTGCATGGAGAAGAAAGGAGACATATCTCTGGAAGTGTAGGTGATATAAAAACAAAAGGTGAAAACAATTCCAAAATATAGACCCAAGTAGAAATGACTTTAGCAATCAACTCCAGTGATGTCAAACTCCAATAGAAATGGATCCCTGTATAGTGATTGGAAAATCACAAATTAACATTATCTATGGCATATTGTATCTTTATTTATTTTGTGACATATTTTCCAATGCCATTTTAATCACTTGGGAGTTTTGTAGGCCATGAGTTTGATATAGCTGAACTAATTCAATCTCTTCATTTCTTAATTGAGGATAATGAGGTCCAAAGATGGGAAGTGACTTGCAGAAAGTCATAGAACTAATTAATAATAGGACCAGGTCTAGAACTCTGGTCTTCTGACTTCCAAGCACACAGGAAGGACAGATGAGGAATAGTAAAGGGAAAGAGTAAGTAATGAGCAATAAGGATATGGAGAAACTATATTAGTTTTTCTTATTGTCTAATAGTGTGCAAGCCTTCTCAACAAAGTGGAATATTGGTCAAAATGATGATTTTACAGTATACATTTTTAACTCGGGAAATTAAGACCAAAATGACATTTTCTACCTGAAAGTTTCCATGGTATAAGTATGGTTTTAGTTATAGTCACACCATCAACTCTTAATTACCTTTATGTACATCATGTGTATACAAGTTCATTCTATACTTAGTGATAATTGGATGCTCTGAGAGATAAAAGAAGAGATTCTGCTATCTAATCTCCCTATCGCTGAGGGCTTAAGACTCCAAGATCAAATGGGAAACCTTTATAGTGAGACCCTAGGGAGTCACACACATATCACACCTTCCTGCTCATCTTGGAACTTGGTTGAATTTAAACTAACTAGCAGCATCCCTGAGATGAAGGATCTTCTCTTTAATGGGGGAAGTGAAATGAAAAGTTCTTCAGTGTCCTTAGTTTCTATTCTTCTTCTAACATTACCTTTTCTGAATTTGGTAGAAAGTTTATGTCCTTTTCTGAACTTATGCCCAAGAGTCTTCAATAGTCAATTGTCCTCTCCAGTATTTTCTAGTGAGTAGATCCAGGCAGTAGGGTCTGGTGAAGTTAGAAGAAGGAGTTTCGACTGAGAATTCAGTGCTCCAGTTCTAGGACTCTGGTACTATTTTTCTGTTGGTGTGAGTAATCCATCTGTCTATAAGTAAGCAAACATTCTCTAAGAGTTATCATACCTGAAGAATATGTCACATTCCAACTAGATAATGAATTTCTCTGAACTTAGCTAGACTGGTCCTTAAACAACTAATGTTGAGAATGTTGTGTGACTGTCGTGAGAGAAATATCTCCTCTTTGAAAGTTCATGTGGTAGGTAGATGACTGCTACCAAAATAAACCTACTACAATGAGAAAATTATAGAGGCTAAAAAAAAAACTACCCTAAGTTTTATTGTACTTAAAAACAAGCTCAGGCTTCAGAAAAACAAACAGACAAAATAACAAAAACAAAACCCTGAACAAAAAAAAGGATTGTAAAGACACTTTTATCAAAAAAATGATGTCAGAGTGACAGAAAATAATTGTTTTACATATTATAATCTTATACATTCTCTTAGGACCATAAAATTAAGAGATTAATAGTGACATTCATCCATTAATTCATAAAAGCTGAACAAATTTAGTTAAGCAGAGTCATAGTCTTATACATCCCCTAAGGAAACAAGCCAGTTAAACAGACTCTATAGGTAAACTAAATCAGGTTATAGATTAAACACTGGATTTATATAACTCTACACTTACAAAACTATACAGCTATGTTTTAAAGAAGATATAATGGGATAATTGTGAAGAAAGAATTTAGATTTCATGAAGACTTGGCATTAGAGAAATTCTCTCACAAATAAAATCTTTTGGGGAGATTTGAAAGATATTGCACTCCCCTCTCATTTTTTAAATCTCAGGAATATCAAAAGTCTTCTTTTAAAGCCCACTGGTATTTCTATAGCAGTCTGTGTAATGTTAAATCTATCAGAAACAACCAGCAGCTGATCGTAGAATCTGAAAAGTGCCTCTGACTATAAAGGGCAGGCAATTTCCTTCAGCCTGGAAGTCAGCCTTTTCCTCTCCAGTACTGTAATAAACAACTTAAGGTGAATTCATCAAGGCCTGGGATGCCTGAACGATAGGATGCTCCCCTTGTTTTGTTTTTGCGACATTAATTTCACGTACATTTTACATTCAGTGCTGGGTGGTGCTTTCTAAATATTCACTCACCTTATTTTTATATGTGTTTACTGCATTGCCAACTTGGCAAGTACCTTTTTATTTTCCTTTCTTTGGAAGGTAAATACCTTTACTTCTTTTTTAAAGAATATCTTATATTTGAATTGAATAATACAGAAACTAAATTCAACCTAATTCAATCAATTGATTAATTAATTAATTAATAGCAACTAACAATTATATAATACATACTACATGCCAGGCACTGGCTAAATACTTTACAAATATTATCTCATTTTATCCTCACAACAACACTGAAAGGTAGGTGATGTCACTATCCTCATTTCATAATGAGGAGACTGAGGCAAATAGAGGCTAAGTGACAGGATCACATCACTTGTTAGTGTCTGATGTCAGATTTGCACTCAGGTCTTCCTAACTACAGGTCAAATGATCTGTTCACTGTGCCACCTAGCCAACACTGTACAAACATTTATTAAGGCATTTATTACAAACATTTATTAAGGTATATCAATATTCTGTTGGGGGTGGTATTTTTATATATTGCAAGGGAAGTTCAGTGGAAGAGTACATAGTCTTCTGGTCTGGAGTCAAGATGATGTAAGTTTGAACCCTGGCTCAGTCACTTGCTAGTTGTATGATTCTGGGTAAATCACTTCTTTTCATCCTCAGTTTCATCATTTGTAAAAAGTGGGTAATAATAGCCTTCAGGGCTATTGTTTTACTGTTCTGTAAACCTAAAAGTATCATCCACATGTTAGTGGTAGTTTTTATGGCATGCTATAGCATCTGAAGCATTGAGTTATCATTCAGGTGAAAGAGGATTGTGAGGAGTAAAAGCAGGAAATTCTGTGAGCTCCTGACACAACCATCTCCAATACCTGTAAAATATGACTCTAAACAAATTTTAGAGATACAGAATCCACAAAGTGACAGAGAGAAACAAATCTCCTGCTAAAGGCAGGCTGGCAGGCAGACAGGGAGGCTCTATCACACTGAGCTGGGAGCAAAGCACAGTCTCATGGGAGCCACACAGACTCAGACCCAAGGTGGCCCAACCAGCAGCCCAGACTGGCCAGAGTAGACTTCAGGAGAGTGAATCATCAGCAGCTGTGGCAGTTTTCAGATTTCTCAACACACAAATGCCAAAGAGAAAGTAAAAGGTCAATGAGAAACTCTGTTGGAATGCTGCGGCTGCAGCTGCTGCCCCATGGCTGCCTCCAGAGTTCCTGGCCTGTAGATCGTAGGGGGATCAAGTGACCATTCAAAGGGTAAACACTCTTGCTTTGACCTGCTTGCATCTGGGCTGCCATCTTGAGTGGTAGTCCTGGGATGTGTGGCAGTATGCCAGAGCTTGTGTTGTCTGTAGAGAGGGTGCCCTCCTCAGACCACTGACAACATTTGCAAAAAGCCCAGCAATTTGGAACAAAGCTCTCCACTCTGGAAGCAGAGTTCTACCATGGCAAAGGGCTCAAAAGTCAAATAATTAGCTGGCAAGATGAGCAAGCAGAGGAAGTACAATCAGACCATGGAATCCTTTTTTTGGGGAAATGAAGGGTCAAAACGTGAAACCAGAAGAAGTCAACAAAGTCAAAACTCCTGCATCAAAAGCTTCCAAGAAAAATATGAATTGGTTACAGGACATGTAGGAGCTAAAGAAGGATTTTAAAAATCAAGTAAGAGAAGTGGAGGAAAAATTGGGAAGAAAAATGAGAATGATGCAAGAAAATCATGAAAAATGAGAAAACAGCCTACTAAAGGAGACCCAAAAATATTCTGGAGAAAATGACACCTTAAAAAAATAGACTAACTTAAATGGTAAAAGAGGCCCAAAAAACCAATGAGGAGAAGAACGTCTTAAAAAATTCAAATTTGCCAAATGGAAAAGAAATTTCAAAAACTCACTGAAGAAAATAATTCTTTCAAAATTAGATTGGAGCAAATGGAAGCTAATGACTTTACTAGAAATCAAGATACTCTAAAATTGATCCAAACAAATGAAAAAATAGAAGGCAATGTGAAATACCTCATTGGAAAAACCACTGACCTGGAAAATAGATACAGGAGACATCATTTAAAAATTATTGGACTACCTGAAAGCCATGATCAAAAAAAGAACCTAGAAATCACCCTTCAAGAAATTCTCAAGGAAAATTGTCCTGATATTTTATAAGCAGAAGGCAAAATAGAAATTGAAAGAATTCATGAATCACCTCTTGAAAAAGATCCCCAAAATAAAACTCCTAGGAATTTTATAACAAAATCCCAGGTCAAGGAAAAAATATTACAAGGAGTCAGGAAGAAACAATTTGCATATTGTGGAAACACAATCAGGATAACCCAGGATCTAGCAGCTTCTACATTAAGGAATCAAAGGGCTTGGAATATGATATTCTGGAGGTCAAAGGAGCTAGGATTAAAAGCAAGAATCACCTACCCACCAAAACTGAGTATAATGCTTCAGGGGGAAATATGGTCATTCAATGAAATAGAGGACTTTCAAGCATTCTTGATGAAAAAAAAGACAGAGCTGAACAGAAAATTTGACTTTCAAATACAAGAGGCAAAAGAAGCATGAGAAGGTAAATAGGAAAAAGAAATCATAAGGAACTTATTAAAGTTTAACTATTTACATTC